>JASDQU010371193.1:4236-36493 GCA_032191745.1 Picea mariana | reverse complement strand
GTCTATAGGTTTCCTTTTTGAGCTCAATCCCAATAGTATTCACATACAAATGGAAACCAAATAGTTGTTTAATCCTCCATAGAAACTCTGGAAATAAATAGGAATTTTAAGAAATAACAATCCTATTTGACCATAGTGAAACCTTTGAGTACGATGACACATAAATAATAGAACCTAAATTGAGAATCTTTTCTGGTTGTAAAATAGCCTAGTTAATATGAATAACGCCAACATTGTTAGGCGGAATTTAATCTCAGGCTGTAGGAAACGATGCTATTTGGTACTTTTGGATGATAGTTTCTGCTTCCTTAGCCAGATCTTCCATACTCTTATTCATTGAGGGTGGTTGGTTGTTCAACTACCATCCCCCTCTTATTAAGTAATTTGTCTTGAAACTAGCAAAAGGAAATAACTTAGTATTTTCAATATTAAATATCTTAGCAAGGAGAATTGGGTCATCTTAGCATAATGAATCCCCTCAATAGGCTCCCTCAGTATTTCCTCTAGTGGTATCATGGCCAATACCTTCAAATATACACCCCCACATTCAGCGGTTGACATTTTTAAATAAGAAAATAATACATTTAAAATGTTTATATACCATTGCATGACAATCATCAATCATGATTAATTACAAGCTAGGGGAAACAGGGGTAATAGATGGACACTCTATTTCTTGTTTGAGTGTTCCAAATCCAAATCATAAGATGCATGTGATGGGTTGGTCGAAAACATCACCTCACATATTTATTGAGAGCATCGCTCGGAGCATAATAAACTTTTAGGAATGGGAGAGTCAACATGCATTACTGGCACCTTTGATAATAATAGTAGTAATAGGGGTTGTGCATGCGAATAGGCGCCTCATTTTGATGTAGTGCTGAAAATCCGTTTTCTGTGCATACAGGAGGATGCCCATTATAAATTACCAATGAGCTAGAAAGTGACAAGACTGGAAGGAGAGGAGGAGATTCTGGATATGCCCATGCACGAACATTTCCAGTTCGCCATAAAGAGGAGAATAAAACCTAATGCAATATTTTTGTGTGTACGTAGATTGGAATTTATGATCTTTTTCTCATGTGCACGCATAAGAATGTCATCTCATTTTTTCTTTGGAATTTCATGTAGGAAGGGAAAAATTTATTCAAATGGATTCGATGATGAATTCCTACCTAGGAAAGCTTGATCAATTCCAACATCGATCCCCAATCCAACCCTAACAGAAGATTAATGCAGGTGCTGCCACCATGTAGAGGCACGATAATCGCAAGTTGAGAACACCTCACACTCAACATTTAGATTTGCTTTGAAATTTGTTAAGTTTTTCACAGTCTGAATTAAATTGAATGGTAGTTTGATTTGTGGAATTGAATGGTCCATGCATATTGGAGGGGAAGTTTTCAATAGTAATCGGCAGAGCAATGGGCATAGGAGAAATCATAAATGATTTTCTCCAAGTCATTCACACCTTTGCCTCTCTCGTGGAGTTTGTGAAAATGACAAAGATTAAATCATGGATATGCATGACATGTCTGCAGGATTCTTCATCAATGCAGAAATCCTGAGATGTTTAGCTAAGTCAAAGGGACTGCATGTATGTTTAAACTTCCAAAACCAAACACTCATACTTAAACGGATTAAATAGTCTCACTGATTCTCATTCACATTCATGATCCAACCCATGTGATTCCTACATCTTTATACAATACTATTTCCAATACAACGATGATGATATCAAGTATGATTAGCCCAAGGGAAAATATAGCAATCGAGGGGAATGCAACATAAGGTTTTCCCTTCTTTGTCTATTGTGCACCTCCGGTGACTAAACATTCTTCCCTTCACCATTTTTACTTATTTGAATGAAGTCAAAGAAATAGATTTACAATATGATATTTCAAGTAATTTCCACAAAATTAATTAGATTAATACTAGGAATTTCAACATACTTTTCTCGACTTACATATCCAATTATGGAAATTTTCATGCAGACTCTCTATGTGTCAATTTGAGTTATATTGGCACTATCCAAATCCAAGTGGTGGGTCCAAAATCTTATATTGATGCAAATACGTCGTCGAAGTGTTTCATGGAGACCTTTGAAGCGATCAAGGAAGCCTCCATCTATCGTAAGTTGTGAAATTTAAATTTATCAGTGATATGAGAAAGAGAATTCTCTTCAATATTAATTTTTTCAAATGGATTTCTACAGTGTGATCATCACTTTTCATTGAGGGATTGGACGCATGCCCCATCAATCAGAAAACCAATTACATTAATGATTGGTATAGAGATGAAGAACACTACTTAGAGATATGTAAGCACTAATCATAGCCAAACTTGGAGATAGTTAAGTGATGGTGATCTCTATGGATGTTCACCATCTACCATTGATGTGGATGTGAGAGGCCAATGATGTATGTGACAAGGAACCACCACCTTAGTTTATTTGTAAGATACATATTGTGTGCTGCTCTTGAAAATATCACACCTTACTAAGACCACATATAAGAATGAACCTAACTCTCCAAGAAGAATATGAAGAGACCACTCCAAGAGACGGTGATGTGCATGACAAGAAACCAACACCCTAATTTATTATTAAAATATGTATTGTGTCTATGTTAAATTATATTATCGTTTTATTACAATCTCCTCATATAAGAATGGAATATGAAAGATATTATGACCCAAATAAAATAAAATACTTAGAAACTATGATGTTTGTTGGCCGGAGAGAGATTTCCATGTATTGATAACCCCTTTAATATTTCTATTAAACTTTCAAAAGGGGGCGGTTTTCTCTATTTAAGAATTATATTTATATAAAAAAGAAAAAAGAAAATGCCACGTGAGAGGCCAATAGCCATCCTTATTAAACTTCCCATCGGCTGCAAGGTATTTTCTATTTATCGATTTTATTTATAAAAAAACAAAAAGGAAAATGCCACGTGAGAGGCCAATAGCCATTCCATTTAACGATTATCCCGGATTTATCACAACGGTCGGAACCCTCCCCTAATTCGAAAAACCATAAAAAAAAATGTAAACGTGAGCTAGAAGCCCACACCCATAGCTGTCCCTCTCCAATTCAAAATTATAAATATTGTTTCTGTTTTTCAACGTAGCAATATCCCAAATCGCATTTCGTAGCATTCCTAACCATTTTCAATCATGTATCCGCAAATCTGATCTGCGAATTTTGTTTTTGCAGGTTCGTCTATTCCAGATGACATTCATTTAGTTTCTTTCATGCAAACCTCACTCCTTTATTAACAATGAGAAGCTTTGGGGTTTTCTTTATTGTTTTAAAGGCCAAAAAAAATGACTCAAATTCAGTATTCCGAGAAATACCATGACGATCGCTATGATTACAGGTCTAAAACACTTTCTGTTGGAAGGTATAGAAGTTATGCACTGTATATTAGAATGTATGAAGAAGAGTACAATGAAAAGTAAGTCTGAAGAAGTACTGAAGAGATACAATGNAAGCTGATCTCTAGAACCACAGAATTGTAATGCAATATCCCCATTATTGAATAGCTCGCGTATGAAATGAAAACGAGTGTCAATGTGTTTACTTTTCTTGTGAAACACATGATTTTTGGATAGAGCAATTGTTGAAGTATTGTCACAGAAAATAGGAGTTGGATCATTTTCTGTATGTGACATATCTTTCAATATTCTTCTCATCCACACAGCTTGACAGGAAGCTGAGGTAGCAGCGACATACTCTGCCTCTACAGAAGATATTGAAACAATTGGATGCTTCTTTGATGCCCATGAGATTAGGTTCATGCCCAGTTGAAAAACATGTCCAGATGTGCTTTTCCTATCATCTAGGCTACCTGCAAAATCATTGTCTGTGTAACCAGAAAGTTGATTACTATCAAATTTAGTGTACCATAAGCCGAAATTGAGAGTTCCTACAACATATCTCAAAATTCGTTTCGCCATTTTCCAATGAGAATCTTTGGGGGATTCCATGAATCTGGAAACAAGGTTGGCTGCATACATAATGTTACGCCTAGTTGCTGTAAGATACAACAAACTGCCTACTAAACTTTTGTACAGGGTAGAGTCCACTGTAGGACAATCATTCTTGCTCAATTTTGTGCCTAGTGGTATGGAGGTTTCTACTGGATTTCATTCTTCCATGCAAAATATTTTGATGATGTCTACTGCATACATTTGTTGACAGACAAAAATTCCTTTGGCTGATTGATGAACCTCAATTCCTGAAAAATATTTCATTATGCCAAAATCTGTCATCTCAAACTCAGATTGCATGGCATGTTTAAAATTTGTTAACTTAAGATTTTCGGTATAGATCATGTCATCAACATATAAACATACAATCAAAATTTTACCGTGTTGATCTGTTTTGGTGTAAAGAGTTGGCTCATTTTGACTTCTGCTGAAACCACTTTTGATCAGATAAGTGTCAATTCTGCTGTACCAAGCTCTTGGAGCTTTCTTTAAGCCATACAAGGCTTTCTTCAACTGATATACTTTGGTTGGGTGCTCTTGCACTTCAAATCCACATGGATGATTGACATAAACTTCTTCTTCTAAGAAACCATTCAGGAATGTTGACTTGACATCCATCTGGTATACTTTCCATTTGTGTTGTTCTGCTATGGCCAATAGAGTTCTTACAGTGTCTAATCTTGCTATTGGAGAAAAAGTTTCACCATAATCAGTACCTGGTTGTTGTGAGAATCCTTTGGCAACAAGTCTTGCCTTGTGTTTTTCGATCTGCCCTTTTTCATTGAGTTTAGTTTTGTAAACCCACTTGACACCAATACTCTTCTTGTGACTTGGCAAATCAACAAGATCCCATGTCTTTTTCTTCTCAATTGAGTCAATTTCTTGGTTCATGTCTTGAACCCAATGTGTCTCCTTAGCTTCTTCCTTAAAGGATGTACGTTGATATGACATTAAAGCAAAAAGGTTGTGTTTCTCAAAGTCATCCAACTGCTGATGGATTTCTCTCAAACTTTGAGTTCTCTGATTTTGAGGTTCAGAGAATGATTCTCTGTTGGAAGTTGAGTTATCCTAAGAATTTTCAGGTTGTCTTTGTACCTGCAATCTTGGAAAATGTTTGAGGTACTTGCTATTCTTCATTTTCTGCATTTTCAGAACTTGGCAGCAATGGATTTTGACTGTCCATTTGTTGATTTTCTGAATCATTCCAGAATTGATTCTCTAGAAATTTTACATCTCTGCTGAGAATTAATTTCTTGGTGATTGGATTGTAAAGTCTGTAGGCTTTATATGTTTCACTATATCCAATGAAAATACATTTCTCACTTCTGTCATCAAGTTTCTTCCTTAATTCAGAAGATATGTGAGCATATGCTATGCATCCAAATGTCCTTAGATGTGCAACATTTAGTTTTGTCCCACTCCATGCTTCTTGAGTGACTTTCATCTTTAGAATTGTGGTTGGAGATCTATTCAAGAGATAAATTGAGCATGCTATTGCTTCAGCCCAAAACCTATTTGACAAACTTTTCTCTTTGAGAAGTGTTCTTGCCATATTCATTATTGTTTGATTTTTCCTTTCAACCAATCCATTCTGTTGTGGAGTATACCTGGTTGTTGTTTGCATAATAATGCCTTGTGATTTGCAGAAATTTGCAAATTCTCTGTAGTTGTATTCTCCTCCTCCATCTGACTTGAGTGCTTTGATATATTTGTCACTTTGTTTTTCAGCTTCTGCCTTGAATTCTTTGAATTTTGCAAAAGTTTCAGACTTGTGTTTGAGAAAATAAATCCATATTTTTCTGTTGAAATCATCAACAAACGTTAGAAAGTAAAAGCTACCACCTATTGATTCTGTTTGCATTGGTCCACATAGGTCAGTGTGAACAAGTTCAAGATGTTGTTTGGCTTGATTGAAAGACTGTGGAAAACTAGCTCTCTTATGTTTTCCAAGTATGCAAGACTCACATGGGGGAATTTTCTCTTTAAAGATAGGAAGACCTTTGACCATGGAGTTCTTCTGAAGAAGACTTGGAATCTGAAATGGTAGATGTCCAAATCTTGTATGCCAAACCATTGTTTCATTCAGGGTGGATGCACTCTGTGCATATGGTTGACTCAGATTTGCAGTTTTGAGGGTAAGGGGAAACATCCTATTCGAAGTCATATGGATTTCAGAAATTAATTTTCTGCTTGGGATTTTGTCATATATCTTGCAAGATGCTCCCTCAAAAAGTACCTTATAGCCATGTTCAATGAGTTGTCCTACACTTAGCAAATTATGTTTCAAATCTGGAACATGATAGACATCGTATATGTCTTTCTTGACATTTTGTTTAGTAAGAATAGGAATAGTTCCTTTTCCTTGAACTTTGACTAAGAAATCATTTCCAAGTGTAATATCAGATGAGATTGAAGAATCAATGCATGAAAGTAAATCTTTGTTACCTTTCATGTGATTGTTGCATCCACTGTCTAGAAACCAGAGATCTTTAGGTTGTTGTTCAGTCTTGTGGCACGAAAGAAACATACCTCCTGAGTTTTCTCCCATGTGATTTGACACATGTTCTCTACCAAAGAGTTGATCTGCTTGTTTCTTCCTGCATTCAGATTCATAGTGCCCATACTTTTTGTAGTAATAGCACTGTATGCTTGATTTCTCATTTGATCTTCTCCCTCTGTCTCTTTGAGGCTAGAAATTCAAATGTTAATTTTGTTGTTGTTGTCTTTGACCTTGGAAATTATTATTCGGATATTGTTGTCTGTTACCTCCACTGGAGTGAGGGTAACTTTGATTGCTCCCTCTTCCTTTGTGACCCTTGCTTATTCCTCTACCTCTCCCTCTACTGAAGGAGAATTGATTTTTGAAAGCGTTGGAGATTGACTCATCTGTGAGATGCAGTCTGGTCTCATGTGTCACCAGAGAACCAATTAGTTCATCTATTGAAAAACTTGACAGATCCTTGGATTCAAGAATTGTTGTTACAACCATTTCAAATTTCTTTGGTAAGCTTCTAAGATTTTTCTCAACAATTCGTTGATCAGTGATGGTTTCACCATTTAGTCTGATCTGGTTCACAATGCCCATGACTCTAGTCATGAACTGATCCACATTTTCGGACTCTGTCATCCTTAGAGTCTCAAATTACTTCCTCAAGGTCTGTAGTTTAACTGTTTTGACCCTGTCATTTCCTTGGTAGGAAGATTTAAGAATGTCCCAGGCCTGTTTTGAAGTACCAGCGCCTATGATTTTTGAAAAAATTGAATCATCCACAGAGTTTTGAATCTAAAATTTAGCTTTATTTTCTCTATTTCTTTGAGTTTCCTGAGCAATTTTCTGTTGATTTGTCATGGCGGAAAGGTCTGTTGGATCTAGTTCCACATATCCATGATCCACTGGATCTCAGCACTCTTATGCTTGCATGAATGATCTCATCCGAAGAGACTAGAACTCATAGAACTTTCCAAGAAGAATCGGACCCTGAGTTGGTCCTAAATTGCTAGACGACACCATACTTTAAAAAAAATTGCAGAAAAAACAAAGGGAAGTTTCCCATTTACCTGTCTCTTTCACTGAAACCAGGTCTGCTGCTTTCTGGCAGTGATTTCATAACTTCGTTAGACGAGACCTTTGAATGCTTTTCTCGCCAACCTCTAATCACCGAAACGTCGATTTACCGATGGGAGCTTATCGGCCTTGAATTTGGCCTTAGTCACCGTGCAATGTGACCACGCGCCGAAAGGTTAAAGCGCTACGAGCTTTTTCGGTTCTTTGTCGTTCAATTTGTCGAAATGAGAAATTTTCCTTTGGACAAATCAACGGTCCAGATCTGTTGATGATCTGATGGTCCAGATCTTATGACCAGAACTCATAAGACCACATTCAAACCTCTTATCGGGATTTGGGGTTTCAAGAGTCGAAATGTATTGGACCTCTTGCCCACGGAATCCTTGATTTTCCAATTCTCGATTTCATGAAAGATGACCTCTTCTTTCGGGAAATTTTCTGATTTCTTTGATCTCCGCCACATGTCCTCCTATATTGGACGGTCCTGATTTCTCCTCATGATTTCGCGATTAGATCTGTTCCAGACGTCTCGTCTCCAGGATCTGTGATTTTTTGAATCCCATAATGCCAATGGACTCTCCTCTCAGGATTTTTTTCGAAAGCCTCGATCTCTGCCACGCGTCCCAACAGATGGATGGCTCAATTCTGCTTCAGGGGTTTCACCATGGAGATTCCTGATCCCTTGTTTTGACGAGATGACATCAACTGGGCCCCATAACAGAGCTTTCCTCCTTTCAGGATTTCAGACTTTGCAATTCCAAAATGCTCATGCTTCTTGTCCTCAAGATTCACGAAACGTCGAATCTCGATATGCCGATGGCCCTTTCCTTTTGGGACTTTCCCCGAAGGCCTAGATTGTTGCCACGCATCCCCTTATGATGGACGGTCCTCGTTGTTTCACGATTTAGTGACTTGCGACTCCAAATTCCTTGTCAGCTTAGAACCCCGATTGTCGAGATGCCGACGGTTTGCTCGACATCCACCACGTGTCCAAACAAATGGACGGCTATGAGCTTATCACTATTTCGTGAATCGTGATTTCGTGACTTTCACTGTGGAGTGTCTTTTTTCAACAAGACCTTCGATATCCCAAACTCTGAAATGTTGATGGAGTGATGGCTTGGAACTACTGCCACCTGTCCTATGAGATGGATGGCTCACAATCCTCTCAGGATTTCGCAATACGTGATGTCGGGATTTTTCATATCGAAGTTTTGGAGTGCAATCTCCTTTGCTTGTCCAACTCTTGATCCCCGATTTTGTGATGGGATAAGATCAACGACTCACGATCTATCTCAATCCAACGGTCCAAAATGACTCAAAATTTCACAATTCATGAATTCTCACGACAGTCTTCTAACCTTTACACCTTGTGAGTCAGCGAAATGCCAAGATCTCGCCACATGTCTCTTGATGGACAGTCCAGATGATGTCAGGATTTCATGACTTCACAAGTTAGAAATTTCTCCTGTGCGCTCTAGGGACTAAACCTCATGCACCTTCTCGCTGATCCAACGGTTGTCGGTCCTCTACGCAAGATCTGACGGCTGAAATTTTTTTTTCCTTTTCCGCACTCTCCTCGTCCCTTCTGAACTGGTTTCCCGCTCTGGATCCATTCGCAGGACGAATCTTACGGCCTCAATGGTTGTTCTTTGCAAATGAGATGCGTTCTTTGCTCCTTAGACCCAATCTTTGCTGCATTTGTAAGGATTTTCTTCTGCGGAAGAAAAATTTGTGAATCTCTCAAAGATTTGAAAGAATTTCACAAGTTTTTTGATCTCTACTACAATCTTTGAAAGATGCGAACGATTTCCTGTAAATCTTTAAACGATTCTGCCTTTTGCAGGAATCTTTAACGAAATTGAACGAATTCTTCGAGTTCTTCAAGAGTTCCCGCCTCTTCCAGCTCTTCTTTGTGTATCTTTGATGATTCTTGAAAATTACAAGAATCTTTACTATTTCTTCTTCTGCACTCTCTTCATCCTCGTTCTTTCGAGCGTTGTATGCTCTGCTTCGTCTTCAAGCTTCCTACGTTGATATTTTGAGAGTATAGTGGACATCTCTCCAATACTTGTGAAAAAGTCTATGTCGCGTGCTCTGAAGATCCATGAAGCTCTATGTTGTTCGAGGATCATGTTGCTCTCTAGCCTGTGTGAAGAGGTTTACAGTTGAATCTCTAATACCATGATAAATTGTGGAGCAAAGAATAGAAAACTGTATATTAGAATGTATGAAGAAGAGTACAATGAGAAGTAAGTCTGAAGTACTGAAGAGATACAATGCAATGGGAGATGGCTGAGATAAATAGGCTCAAGAAAACAAGAATATTAAGTACAGCTGGCAATGTACAGTCAGACTATTGAGGTTACATTATATTTAACACTTTTCAGGGTCTAAAACTTAGGGTTTAAAGACTAAATTCGATAAAAACTTCCATTTTGTTTCAGCCACGATGATTCTTTGAGTCTCATGTTTATCTCTATGTTCAGGCATGTGACGCTTCCCGCTGATGTTGTGCGGCTTCTTCCCAAGGATCGCCTTTGGAAAGAGGTAAGTCGCAGGTCTTCTTGTGACAGGGCTTTGCTTTTATTTTGCCACACCTTGTTGGAGGCTGCTTGTAGTTTTTTCTCTTTCAATAGTTTTGAATTGAATTAACCTGGTTATTTTTTCAGAATGAATGGCAAGGAATTGGGGTACAACAGTCCCGTGGGTGGGTGCACTACACTATTCACCGCCCTGAACCACACATTATGTTATTCAGAAATCCTATCGATGGCTAGCAGAACCACCAAGAGAAAGCATAACAAAAGTCATGACTAGTTGTTCAAGCTTAATGGTTATAAATTGTAAGTAATTTTATTCAAATGAACATTTATTAATTTATCAATACAATTTTCTGTTCATATTCAATCAGTCAATTTCTGTTGACTAATTCCAATGGTCTATCTGTATGATTCCAGTGATTATTAGGTGGCCGGCAATTCAAGGATTTCTTCCAACTAGGTTTACAGAACTAAGATGAGAGTCCATTCTGTCATTTAACACACTTTTATTATTTGTGAATGTCTCAGTGGTTTGTGGAAACTGGATATTTTTCTCTAAATTTAGTTTGTTTAGCATGTAAAAAAAATGCTATTATTTGTGAAAGTAATATTCACCAATTATGTTACATGCTAGAATGTGTTTTTCAATGGCATTTTTCTTCCATCGTACCCATGTGAATATCACATGAAATGGTTACATTTATATGATTTTTTAATTATGATTTAAATATATATATTTGTTAATGAAATATATGAATTGTGAATTGAATGGTTATATTTATATGTTTTCTTTTTTAATTATTATTTAAATGTGTTTTTTTAAATGAAATATGTGAATTAGATTGTTATATTTAAATGATTTTCCTTAATTGTGATTTACTCATATTTTTTATTTTTTAAAATAAGGTAATGTAATATAATTTGTACCATCAAATTTTCAAAATAGTTTAACAATTATGTGAAAATCCTACTTGGAACTTTCAAAATAGTTTAACAATTATGTGAAAATCCTAGTTGGAATTATAAGATCACTTTACTCTATATATCACCTAGCAGTAAAATTTAACATTAAAGGTTTTTTGTTTTTTGTTTTTTGTTCTAATAAAGTATTCTATATGAAGTATGTTATTTTCATTGAAAAAATGACAATTATTATCGTACCAAAGAGTACACTTAAAAAAAATAAGAATACCCATGAACCAATTTGCATTAAGGTAATATTTTAATAAAAGTAAATTGTATTTGGGAGTTTATGCTTTTTAGGTGTTTCTCAAGTTTAATGTTGAGTGATCCAAGTAACTCATTAATTGGTTGGTTTTTTGGTGATTGTTTTATCTTATATTTGAGAACATTTAATGTTTTCAATTACAAGTTTGTTTTATTTTGTTTTTTTTTAAATGATTTTACAATAGATTATTTGCGTATCTATTCTAGTTCTTTTTAATTTTGATGCTACATTAACAAGGTTCCTTAATTAGACATCACTTTCTTCATTCTCTAGTTCAATCCATCTACATGCAATGCCAATTCAAGGAATATGTTTTGGTAGGCTACATATATTAGTGAGTGTAGCATTCATAGATAAAATGCAATGTTCTCAAGTTATGGAGGACTTGAAATTTTATCAAGATTTGAGTCTCACATGATCAAAAAAGAAAATACAATATTACATAAGATTGAATCTCACAAAAATAAAACTCAAAATGATTCCTTGAAGCGATTTTTATTTTTTTAGTCTTGAAAAATGCACAAGTCTTAGTGTAGAATGTGTCTAAAATGTTTAGGAATTTTTCTTTGTTTGTTTAGAAGGTGAGATTGTATCTCAATGAATGAAAGATTTGGTATGTTTAAGTTATTTTGGTATTTTGGCATAACTAATTTGTATCAAAGTGAGTGAAATATATATATACAAACAGGTGACCTTTGGTTTCATCTTACGGCAAGTTGGATTTAGTTACATTCTTAGGTATTTTAGTTTTCTCAAGGGTATGTACTCTTTTTGACTAAATTGATTTGACAATGTTTCTAATATATATATTTTTAATTTGTATTATCAAAATTTTCTATTTGAAATCTATAATTAATTTCTTGCTTTAGCACCTATTAGTTGAACTTTGAGAGAAAAAAAATGAGTTCAACAAGGATAGTTATTTGGGGCCCCTAAAGGAAATAAATGGTGATTTTTTGGGTGAATATGCCTCAAATATAGGAAAATAAACTAAAAATACTCTAGTTAGACTTGAAACTATTTATGCACATTTTGAAGAATAACTAGCAAACCCAAATATCATATCAATTAGAATCATCATCAATATTATGAAATGGGGATAGTAAAAATTTTAATAAGTTAAGAGCATACAAGATTATGCTTAAACATAAATCCATTAACCTTGCTATTTATCGTTTTGTTTCTTGTTCTTTTAGGAGGCAATTTCGTCCAATACAAGGCACATCCATACTTAAGTTTATTATATTCTATTATTAAGACTTAAACTAAGAAATATTTTTAATACATTTCTATATAATTTAAACTATTGTTTTTTCAACTAAAGCTTCCTTTGATTATTAATTAACACAATTTATATATCTTTACAACCACTAGAAAATGTACATCAAAACCTGAACAACAGAATTAAGCCAAAACACCCAAAAACATAAATTGTGCTTCAACAACAAAGTCCAAACTTTGCAAAGTCATAAGGAGAACATCCCACGTTATCAATTTTAACTTTAATTTCTTGATTTAATTGCTATTAATTGTAGTACTTTAACTGGCCCATAAATTTAACCTAAAAGTATTTTACAAAGTAAGGGATCTATTGGCCCAAGGAAAAAAGGTTAGGAATTGCTTGGTTTTCTTAAGAATTTCATTTTTCTTCTCGAAAGGCTTGAAGACAAGCATTCTTAAAGAACCATATTTTTGATGAGTTAAAAGGTTAGGAAGGCCAGTATCGCAACAAGCATTTAGAAATTGAGATCAAATGTGGGTGTATGTAGGACATTCTGAGAGAGTGTTTTTCATCTTCAACCCTCTTAGTGTTAGAAATGTGACAAATTGTTTCGACGCAGGACATTTAGAAATCGTTCAACACCTTGTTTAACAGTGGACCTCAAGGGAGTTAATTATTATTTTACAATGTTGATTTTATTCTTTACACTAGTTACAATAGATAGATACTTTTGATCTTCTACATTAGGGTTAATCACCTCCTTATAGTATATTAATTTTATCTTATCCTCTAATTCCTTATTACACCACAATTTATTCTTAAGTTTAGATATAACAATATTTTTAACATTGTCGATATTCTACAGAGTGACATCTTAATTAAATTACCAATGATTCAGTCAAGACATCACATATTTATGACATCCCGAGTTGAGTTGCAGGTTAGTTCGATTGTAGTTTGAGGAGATCTTAGGAAGCCTCTTGTCTTATATGATGTTTGTATTGTTCTTGTACACAAGGTAACTAGTCATAACCATGCTCTCAATGGGGGGAAGACTTTCTATGAGGCTAGGATAGGGTGTCTTTCCTTTAAATTTTATATTCTAAGTTATACTGTGCTTTTGGATTTTCTTGATATATTCTCTAGAGATGTTGTGGCCTCAAACTTAACTACCATATAAGAAAAAGAAAAGTGTTGAGAGTCTCAAAGAGGAGTTTCTTTTTATCTGATATCCAAAGGTATGCTAACTTATGATTGTTTTCAAGGCCAAAATAATTTTTCCACCCTCCACCTATCCTTTCTTCAATCTTTGGATTTGGTTATCATAACCTCTCTTTTCATTGTTATTAGGCAAACCCATAACAACGAGAAAATTCTAGAGAATTCTCAATTTCTTGTCGATATCACATGGTCACCGTACCATTTCCCCTGAATTCGACTGCTCTATTGTACTTGATACTAGGTCTTCGGAAATGTTTTTTTTTGACAGAAACATTTAGAGAGATTTGTATTAAAGGGTGTACTAGCCACTTGTTCGATTACAAAATGGTAGGGCTTCACTGAGAAGATGCTAATGAGGAGCTGAACTGCACTACTTAAAATACTAAGATAGGCCTTCTCCTCCAGTAACAGTTCTATTCATCTACTTTTATAGAATTATTTAGAGCCTTGACTTCTATACAAAATGTCAAGTTGCTTGAGAAGAGAGGAGAACTATCCCGACCGAGAGATTTTTTAATTTTTGGGATCCCTTCTCCATTCGGTAGTCAACTGGGACATCTTGGCTTCCAACTGATCGATCCTTTCCTCAAATTCATCCTTTGGGTTCTTCAGTTCTTGATGCAATTTGCTGAGCTCCTCCGTGAAACCGAACTTGACCATGGAGATGTCCTTCTCTAGTTACTCCGGCCTTCTGCCTACTTTCGAGTCTAAGTTCTCTAAGAAGTCGAGCTAGAATTGTAGCATCTGTTTCAAGCCTTCCAATGTTGAATCCATGAGCTTCAGACGCTCCTCCGTGGTGAGCTTGCTGTTGGAGCTTTCTGCCGTCGTGCCTCCCCTTCTACGCGCGTTGTTGTTCCTCTCAGTCGGACTCTCTACACAGCTATGCTTAGAGTTGCTCCTGGCCTGAGGGTGTGACTCTGATTTAACCTAACCCTCCCAGCCTTCATCATTGTGCCCTTCTTTGAATTCCCCAAGAGGTATGGGTAGGTTGTCCTGCTGCCTCCACTTTGCTTGAGATCCAATCTTTCTTGGGGCGTCCTTTGCTCCTTTCCTCCAATCACGCGATCCTTGTCTATCTAATTCTAGGCACGGACTCTGTTGTCCTGTCTCCCTCGATGCCACTTGCATGGTATGCGTGTTTGAGGGACTGGTGGGTTAAGGCATCTCCACCGTGGATAGCACATCATCTAAGTACATGCTTCCTGGTGCCAGAGAGGCGCCTCTGTTTGCTTCCTTGTCCACGCCCTCATTCAGGTCCCTCAAGACGTGGAATAATTCGTAAGAGGTGAAACTTATAAGAAGGAGGTGGATTCTATCCAGCAGGTTGTTGAGTTGTGCACTTTGATTTTTGGAAGGGTGGATAATGGCCTTTATTATCATTCGGGAGTCTCCTATGATGATCAAGTTCTGGATCCCTTTCTTTTTGGCTTAGCACAGGCCTTGCCACAAAGCCATTGCTTCTACACAGTTATTAGTGGCAATGCCTAGGCCCCGGGCGTATCGCACTAATGTTTCTGCATTGGGGCTTTCGATTATCCCTCCTCCACCCGCTTGACCTGGGTTCCCCTTTGAGGCCCCGTCGAAGGACAGGATGTAGGCCTTTCTTTCTTTCTTCCTATTGGTGAATTCCTCCTTCCCTGTCCTAATTTCCCCATCCTCTTGGCATGTGGTGCTGTCTATACTCCCCTTTTGTTTTTGAATTTTGAACTAGGCCAGCCAGAGCTCTTCTTTTTCGTCCATCTTCTTACTGCACTTTGGTTGACTTAGGGAGTTGGCCCATTCGCCGAAGAGTGTTTCTACATTGGCGCCTACTAGGGCCACGTTCCTTTCCTTGTCCCTGAAAACTTTGTTATTCCTTTCTAGCCATAACCCCCACAGGATAAACCTTGGGAGTACGCTCCAGAGCCCTGAGACATATCTTTGTTTCTGAAAATGAAAAGGATAAAGGGAGTCCCAGCTCTGGAGGAGGGTCTTGATCTCTTAAGGATGGGGGATATCGGTTTGCAACCCAACTGCTAGCCTCCATACTTCTTTTGAGAAATTGCAGTTGAGAAGGAGGTGATCTAAGGTTTCTTCAGCCTGACGATAGAGAGGACATCTGAAGGGGCCCTCCCAACCTTTCCTTTGAAGATTCTCTCATGTTTGAATACTGCTATGGCCAAGGGTCCAGAGAAAAAGATCGATTTTGGGGATGGAATTTGTTTGCCAAATGGATTTCCAAAGGGACAGGTTGGGTGGGACATGGGGGATGAATAGAAAGGTTTTGTAGCCCATGGAGGTAGTATACGGTTGAGCATTCTTCCCCCAGCCTTGCTCGTCCTTCCCTCATTTTTGGAGAGGATATTTCCCCGGAAGACAGTGCTTAAGAGTGCTCCAATCACCTTCTAAATCTGGGGGTAAGTTGTCCACTTCCCACCCTTGCCACGACTTGCATCTATCCTTTCCCCACATTGAGATGTCGAAGAGCGTTTTTAAGTTTTGCCTGTCCATCCAGTCTTTTAGTCTCTGCAAATCCTGTCTTAGGTAAAGAGGAGGGTCGCCTAGAATAGAGTCCTGCCAGATTTTGATTTTATTTTTTCTTCTCGGCACCCAGGTGAGGTGGGGAGTGAACAGCGCTAAGGAATTTTTGTAGAGTGATAAGAGTGAGGACCCCTTAACCTCCCTGCAGGAGTTTTCTAGGCATCTCTCCCTTGTGCCCCTGAAGTATTTTTTCCACAGAGCTTCTTTGCTCCAAGCTAGATCACCGCTAATAATGTGCCAAAGCAGTTTCGCCCCCAAAGCCAAATTTTGTACTTGGGTTTTTTTGAAGCTAAGACCTCCTTTCATGAGGGGCTTGGAGATTTTTTCCCAACTTATTAGGTGAAGTCTCCTACCTGTCTGCTTTCCACCTTCCCATAGGAAGCTTCTCTGCATTGCTTCCATTTTTTGAATTATGGAGCTAGGGGCTAGTAGTAGAGAGTTCTGATAGATGGGCACACTGGCTAGAACATACTTGATTAGGACAACTTTCCCTGTCAAATTTAGCCAATTCGCCCCCCAGGAGAAAATTCGCTTTTTCAACTTGTCAATTAAGTGGTTCCACTGTGATCCCCTGGGGGTAGTTCTGAAGATAGGAATTCCTAGGTGGGTAAAGGCTTCCCAATTGGTGTGTCCTTCCATCCCCAACACTCTAGATATTCCCAGCATATCTTTGGGTGTGATGTTCCAGCCATAAATATTTCTCTTCGTTTGACTAATCTCACTTCCTGAAACTGTTGCATATGTATCCAGCTCCTCCTTGAACTTCCTTGGTACTATCGGGCTTGCCCCGCATAATAGCAGGGTGTTGTCCGCAAATTGGGAATGATTTATTTCCTTCATGCCATGTGTTATTTTTATCCCTTAGAGGTTGTTTTGGGCTTTGGAGTGTTCTAGCTGATAACTTAGAACCGAAGCCTGGATTGCGTAGAGAAGGGGTGAGAGGGGGCACCCTTGCCTTAAACCTATGGAGGCTTGGAAAAAAAAATTTACTCTTCCATTCACCATGGGGGCTATCCATGGCAACCCTACGCAGGCTCTTACCCAGTTCACAAAGGATTGATCAAAACCAAACTTCCTCATTACCTCGAATGAGAAATTGTGGTTAAGTCTATCGAAAGCATTTGCAAGATCTAGTTTTATAATCATACCTTTGTCTTTCCTGCAGATGCTTGAATGGAGAGCCTCTTGCACTAGGATGATGTTGTCTGCTATTTGCCTACCCTTAATGAAGCCTCCCTGGTTCTCTGGGACTATGAGAGGGAGGATTATTTTCAATCTGTTTGCTATGACCTTGGTAAGGATTTTGTAGCTTGTGTTGCAGAGGGAAATCGACTTGAAGTGATTAAAGTTGGTCGCTCCTTCCTCTTTCAGGATGAGTGCCAGGAAGGCCGAGTTTGTGCTCCCTCCGATCTTGCTACTCGTTTGAGATTTTCGTATCATTTTGGTGAGGTCAGATTTGACTATCCCCCAACAATGTTGGTAGAATTTGGCTGTGAATCCATCCGGCCCAGGGGCCTTATCTGGATGCATTTCGTCTAGAGCCTCTTTTATTTCTTGTTGCATGACTTCCTCCATGAGTCTGAGATTGATATCGTCCTTTAGGGGATTTGGAATTATGGAGAGGGGGTATCTTTGGGGGTCAATTCTTGCTCTTTGAGTTTCTGAGTAGAGGGTTCCAAAGGTTTCGAAAGTTGCTTGTCTAATGCCTTCTTGATCTGAGATTGTAATGTTCTGGGCCTGGATTTCTGTAACTGTTTTATAATGCTTCCTTGCTTCCGCTTGCTTATGAAAATAACTGGTGTTTTTATCACCTTCCTTCAACCAGAGACTGCGGGACGTTTTCCTCCAATAGCTTTCTTCCTCCCTACAGGCCTTATGCCACTGCCTTTGAAGGTGATCCTCTTTAAGTAGGTCCTGCTGTGTGATCTCCCTATTTTCTAGATCGAGCTGATGACTCTCTAGATGCCTTTGGGATTCTTTGCATCAGGTGGCTGGATCAAGTTTCCTTTTTTCCCAGGACTTTAGCACAGCCTTAATCCTACGCAATTTTTCTTCCCAAACATAGAATGCAAACCCATTTACCTTACTTGTCCACACGCTGGAGACTATGCGCAGAAAATCTTTGTCCTGCGTCCATGATGGGTTGAATTTGAAAGGAATGGGTCCCTGTCCTTGATCGATTTTTAACTCTAGAGTTATTGGCTTGTGGTCAGAGGTACTGTGAGGGAGGATTTATGAGCAAGCTATAAGCCCAAGGGTCAAGAAAGAGCTTTGAACTAGGAATCTGTCTAGATGAGTAGCAACATGCCTTGGGCCTACCCGTTTGTTGGTCCATGTATAGAGGCCTTTGAGTGGCTTAATGTCCATTAAATCCCATGCTGAGATTATTTCTTCCACCCATTCTCTAGCTGGGTCCCTTACGACAGATCCCCCTCATTTTTATTCTTGGGCCAACGTTACATTTAGATCCCCTCCGAGGATGATATTTTCTAGATCATTGTTTGTTAAATAGTCGAGGAGGGTTTTCAAATAGATATTTTTTTCCTCTATGTGTTGTGGGACATAGATGTTAAAGAGACTTACCATATATCCAGACTCCTTGTGGAAGAGTTGGGAGTAAATCCAATGCATGTAGGATTCTGAGCTGATCAGTTCTATTCTTGAGGTGTTCCATAGGGTGCAGAGCCCTCCTGATGTGCCTCTGGTGTTTTCTGCTAAACCTTGACTATTTTTCCAAACATTTTTTGAAACTTTAATAGAGTCTTTTCGACTCATCTTGGTCTCTTGGATGAGTAGGATGTCTGATTTCGATGCTCTGATGATATCCTTGAGAGATTCTTCTTTCCTTTTGTTGTCGATACCCATACAGTTCCAGGAGGTTAACTTCATTAATTACCTGGAGGGGGGGAATGGCCTCCTTGGGAGGATTTAGCTAGATTCCTTGTCTCCCTCACACCAATCAGCTGCTTGATGGTTGGTTGTGCTCCTTTTAAGACGTCCTTGTAGGTTTCCTGATCTCTTTCTTCTTTTTTGGTTTTCCTGCCTCTTCCCGGTTTCTTTGGGGTGTCCCAGGCTTCACTCACCCCTTCTAATTCGTTCCCTGATGAGATCTCCCCTTCCTCTGTGCCTTGAGTCATCTCGTTCCTTGGGGGGGATTTGGTTTTCTCCATTCCATCTGTTGGCTTTTGGGCATCTCCATCTTTCGGGTTTTGGGTGCCTTTTTCTTCTCCCTCTTGGACCTCTTTACCATGACCCTCCGTCTCACCTCCTGTTCCAAGAGCTATGAAGCTGTTTGTTCTTTCTTTGCTGCCTGGGTGCTTGTCTTGAGCTGGGGATGGTTTTTCACTTCTTGAACCTTTTGATTTCGGTTTCCCTTTCTGGGGTTGTAGCCAACCCTCTTCTCCTGCTTTCTCTGTATTTGGATTTTTTGGGCAGTTTCTCTGGAAGTGGTCGTACTCGTGGCATCCTCTACATTTGAACGGGAGCTGCTCATAATTCAGCTTTTGTAGGTGTTGCCAATCTCCTACCTTTAATTTTACCGCTTCTGGCAGGCCTACCTCCAGATCAACTTCCACACAAATCCTTGCACAAGAATATTGGTCTTTTAGATCTTCTCTGTCGATATAGTGTCCTAGTCCATTCCTGATAGCTTGCAGCGAGGAGGAGTTCCAACAGTGTATTGGGAGGTTCGGGAGTCTTACCCAGACAGGGATGTCTTTTGGCACTTCTGAGGATGGATCGAAGCTTGGAGTCCAACGATTCAGGTAGAGCCCCTATGTGCCCATGAAATATGGTCCATTTCTGAAGATTAGATCTCGGTCCTCCTGAGAGATGAATTCGAAAATAAAGTATCCTCTTCCGACCGTGTAGCATGTTACGTTGTTTGTTATTAGCGGCCGCCAGTTCCTTTGAATCTAGTTATCTGTTGATTTGGTCGAGGGCCAGAGGCCCATGACTGACCTACCAGGCCACGATCTGAGAGGGAAAGTGTGACCTTCATTGGTTGCTCCGAAGGAAGGTTAATCTCTGGAACATCGTTCAGTTTCTTTACAAAACTTGGCGCTTCTGCCTAGGGGCCTTTCTTACTATAGGCTGCTATTAACTTCCTGAAGGACGAGGTTGGGGAGGGAGGGGGCGGTGGCTCCCCTCCGCCCTGGCTTGACATGGCCACGACTGAACTCAAACCCTAAATCAGATCGAGCTTTACCTTCACGTGAGCTCTCTTTGGTCCATGAAGCATTGTTTCTCTTGCAAAAGGTCAGTTATAGGTTAGATGATGTTGGACTTTAGCAAAGATTCAATGCTCTCCGAAACACATTGGGAAATTGTACTGATAGATACTTTTTTCCATAGCTTAGTCCGGTAAAAAAATTCATAAATACTCTAGAATTTTGTTTTGACTGTCAATTTTGCTGAAAAGGCCATCACTGCCAACTCAATTCCACAATTTTTGGCACTTTTCAAGCAGACACTACCATGAAAACAATAATTTCTTCTTCGGAAATGTTATCAACACCAAAAATTTCAAATATTGTTACTTAGGCCTTAGCTTGATTACCTATGTAGGAGGCTCAGAATATCTTGAAATCTCACACAAACGAAACCCCATGCTCATCTCTCCAATGAGTATCGAAATCTACATCCAATTTTGTGAAAGAATAATTCCTTTTAAAATTGAAATTGAAAATTTTAAAGATTGTAAATCTTGAGAATCTTCAAGTGTCCATTGAAAAACTCAGTATTGGGTCTCTAAACCTATCATTGTTAATAAAAAAATATAGATTAAAAGAAACATGGATATGGATGTACCCTTTGTATTTTCCTCTAAACATAGCACCAAAAACTAAAAATTCTTATCGCTGATAAACGGTCAAAATTTGATAGTCTATGAGTACCACCAAAATTCTACCCCGTACTGTAATGAATCTTCAGTCTAAGAAAATTTCATATACTATAAAAACTAAAAAATTGTTTTTCTAGACTCTAGTTTGACCAAGATTGACTGGATTTGACTGAGGCCCAAAACATATTTAAATATCACGAAAAAGGAACCCCATGATAATGTCTCCAATGGATATCCAAATCCAATTTAATATTTGAATAAATACAAGATTTATAGAATTATGATTTTTGCAAGATTGTAAATCTTAAAAATCTAAAAGAATCCATTAGAAAACTCTGGGTCTCCAAACCTATAATTTGCTAAAAAAAAGATCAATTTTGAAAAAAACATAATCTACTAAAAATAATATAAATACGAATAAGAAGGTTCAAATAAAGGTGTGCTAAAAAAATAGAACCAAATCTTGAAAAATGTCATCAACAAGGCCAAAAGTTGGTATTCTTTGATTATCGGTGAATTTCAACCACCCATTGTACTCGATATCAGGTCTCCAAAAATGTGACCAACACTAAAAAATCCAAATATTATTATTTGTACCTTGGCTTTCTTACCTTTGAAGCAGATCCAGAATAGATTGGATCAAACCTCATATAGAAAAAACCCACATACTCTTCTTTGCAATGAGTGTGGAGATCTACTTTTGGACCTTTTGAATGACACAATTTCTAAAAAATTAAAAATTTCAAGATTGTAAATATTGAAATTCTTAAAGTCCCCATTTGAATAACTCAATATTGGATATCCACGAGTATCATATACTACTAGAAAATACACATTTTCAAAAAATAGAAACCGCTAGAAGTAACACAATCAAGAATCGGAAAGTACCCATCTATTTGTCCTCTAAATATCACACCAAATACTGAAAAATACAATCACTTACGAAAGGTTAAAAATCAATACTCTTTGTTTGGCACCAAATTTCACACCCATACTGTAATTGATATCATGTATATGAAAATCTAATAAACTCTCAAAGCTTCAAATTTGTTATTTTAGAATTTTCTTTGACTGAGTTGGACTAGAGGCGACCGAGGCCTAAAATAGCTTGGAACCTCACAAAAACAGAACCATGTGATCGTCTCTCCAATGGGTATCCAAAACTACATCCAATTTTCAAGAAAGATAAAATTTCTAAAAAATGCATCTTTCAACTTTGTAAATCTTGAAAATACGAAAGTGCCCATTTGAAAAATTGAATACTTTTTGTCCAGAATTGTCATTTTCTACTGAAAAGATAGAGTGTCTGAAAATAGAAACAACTAAAAACAATAGTGGAAAGAATCTAGAAATGCCCATTCGACTGTGCTCCAAAAATAACTCCAAATGCTGAAAAATTTTATCGCTTGAAAAGACCAAATTTTGACAATGTCTAACTGCTGCCAGATTTCACCCCCAGATTATAATTTATATTTGGTCCAACAAAATGTTATCAACTCTAAGAACTTGAAATTGTTTATTTTAGACTTTTGTTGGACGAAGTTTCATTATATCTGAACAAGAACCAAAATAGGTTGGAACCTCACACAAATCGAAACCCGTGCTCATCTCTACAATGTGTATCCAAATATACTTTCATATTTTGAGAAAGTCAAAATTTATAAAATATGAAAGATTGTAAGTCTTTGAAATTTGATAGTGCCCATTTGAAAAACTCAATACCGGTCATTGACTACTAAAAGAGATCTACTTTGAAAAAAATATGAATTACTAAACACAACAAACATAAGAATATGAAAAGAACCCATACGACTGTGCTCCAAAATAACATAAAATATAGAAAAGGCACAAAGATAAAAAAAGACCACAAAATTTCACCCCCATATTGTACTTGATAATGAGGATGTGAAAATGTGATCAACGACAAAAACTTCAAATATTATTATTTACACACTGATTTGATTGTCCCTGAACGAGGCCCAAAATAGCTTGGAACCTCACATAAATGAAACCCCATCCTCATCTTTCCAATGGGTATCCAAATTTACATCCATATTTAAGGAAAGATAAAATTCTCAGAAATTGAAAATTTTCAAGATTGCAAATCTCGAGATTCTTAAAGTGCCCATTTTTATAACCAAAAGTTGGGTCTCTAAAACTATCCTCTGCCACAAAAAGTGATACAGTTTCAAAAAATAGAAACTTCTAAAAATAGAAGAATCTCAAAGTTCCCATCCCTTTGTCCTCTAAATATAGAACCAAATATTGAAAAACATTATCTCTAAAAGAGGTAAAACAGTGACAGTCTCTTATTGCCACCAAATTTCTCCCCCTTATTATAATCGATACGAGGTCTAAGAAAATGTGGTCAACTCTAAAATCTTTAAATTTGAGTTTGTAGAGTTTTGCTTGACCAAGTTTGACTACATTTGACTGAGGCCCAAAATAGATGGCAACCTCACACAAATCAAACCCTGTGGCCATCTTTCTAATGGGTATCCAAATCTACTTCTCTCTTTCAATAAAGATACAATTTCTAAGAATATCAAATTTTCAATATTGTAAGTCTTGAAAATAAGAAAGTGATCACTCCAAAAACTCAATATTGGGTTTCCAAAACTATCACTTTCCACTTAAAAAGATCAAGTATACAAAACAGAAACTGCTAAAAATAATGCAAAGTAGAATTTGAAAGTGCCCATATGGCCGTGCTCCAAAGATAGCACCAAATCTTGAAAAATCTCAAAGAATAAAATAGGCTAGAAATCGGTAGTCTCTGATTGCCACCAAATTTTAACCCTCTATTGTACATGATACCAGGCCTATGAAAACGTGATAAAAACTAAAAATTTGTTTGATTGTCTTTGAACAGGGCTCGAAATAGCTTGGCACCTCGCACAAAAAAAAACTACATGTTCATCCTTGCAACGAGTATCCAAATCCATTTCATATTTCAAGAAAGATACAATTTCTAAAGTGAAAGTATATATAAATCTTGAAAATATGAAAGTGGTAATGTAAATAACCCAATATTGGGTTGCTGAAACTACTAGCTGCTACTAAAAATATAGATTTGAAAAAACGAATTTGCTAAAAATAGAAAAATGAAGAAACTGAAATTGCCCATCTAACTATCCACTTAATGTAGCACCATAAACTGAAAAATATTATCAATAAAAAAGTGTCAAAACTCGATAGTCTCTAATTGCCACAAAATTTATCCCCATACCATAATCGATATAGGGTCTAAGAAAATGTGATCGAATCTAAGAACTTCAAATGTGCATTTGTGCATATTGGTTTGACCAAGTTTAACTAGATTTGACCAAGAACCAAAATAGCTCAGAACTTGACACAAACGGAAACCCATTGTCATCTCTAGAATGGGTATCCATGTTATGGATACATAAGGCACCTTTTAAATTTTGTCAAATTCAAGATTCATTTGTTAGGGAATTCAAATTTATGTTGGATGGAGCGAGACAAGATCATAGAGGCAGGTGAAAAAATTATTTGAGGAAAAGGGTTATATATAATGAGGAAAAGTTCACATACATGAGGATTTTTTGTATTGAAGAGAAACCCTTCCTCCTTCCCTGTTTTGTATGTGACATATATTTTTTTTATTTATCTATTTCTGAGCCATGTAGACAATACAAAGAGTGTTCTACTTTCTTTGATGAAATAAGAAAGTAATATTTCACTCCCATCCCTTTTAAGATTGTTGGTATTTTAGTGAAAATTTCATCGAACTTGGTTAAGATCATTGGATAATTTGATTATTTCCATATGAAGGATGCTAAAGCACGTACAGGTTTTGATATAGAAGGCATCTTCATGGCTCACATGGTTTCAATCGGTTACAATTATGTTTTTACTAAGGAATAGGAAATCACAGAGGGAGCATATGACAACGAAGAAACACACCTTGGTACAAGGGTGGTCGCTACGACCACCAAATGCGTTCCTAAAAAGAGAAGCATGTCACCCACTATGATACAAACACATGAGGGACTTAAAATACTGATGAAAAGACGTTACCTATCCAAGAGGAAGTCGACCAGCCTCAACACCAATGGAGGGGTTGATCCACGACTAGAAATGATGGCGATTATGTCCATCATTCCCGCAATATTTCCTCTTCGAATCATAAAAATATTAAATTTGGTGTAGAAGGAAGAGAGAATAATGAAGGATGTGTAGGTGATGGAGATGTATGAGACCCCCTCTTAATCAGTTGGAGATAGAGCATACGATCACACATGTTCCCAACAGGAAAAATAAAACAGGTGAAAGGAAAACTCAATGCTCTTGGGAGATGGAAGTGAATATAGAAGACATGGAGGTTGATGATGTTGATCAAGTGCCCGCCAGGGGTTCAATGCAGATGGTTCAAGTTACACTAATTGTAGAGGAATTATCCCACGATGGGACAACTATTTTTGAGGAACACTCTGTGTTACACCATGATAAGTATGATCAAGAGGTCAACAAGTTGTAGATTGGGAGAGTCAATCCAAAGGATGAGAAGGTCACAGGAAAATGGAGTTATGATATCAAGGTTAAAGTTTTGATACCTTCAAGGGTTATTAGATTCCATCAGTCCACAAGTGATGCATTTGATCACTCGATAACTGAACAAGATTTCGGAGATTATAAGTTAAAGAAACAAATACTTGCACTTGAATATGATCTAAGTCCGAGGCCATTGTTTATGGAGCCTTTGAACATGATGACCCCAGACAAATTCCCTGAAGAAATATCTGGATCAAACTCAAAGATAAAGAAAGTTGCTAAATTATTGGACATAAAAAAGTATGCGGTTGAAAACGTAAACAAAAGACTTAGCAAAATTTTGTAAGCTTGTCAGATTTCTATGGATTCAGGTGTCATGACAAACATGCTTTTCTCAATTAGGGAATATCTGTAGAAATATTTACAAAATGATGAGCATTTTTACAAGAATGCAGTGAGTACATTTGGGGTAAGATTATCGAATTTTGATGAGTTTACAAGGAAGAAGCAAGACCTTCCTTCCAAGAATAGACTAAACAAAATATGTGTTGGATGGCTCGTTAAGATAGATATCCTCTGTAACGTCCCAATTTTTAATCCCCAAATTAATAATGTATATCGTAAAAAGGGTGTATGTCCACGTGCCAAGTGACGTAATATGTAAATATTGTATATTGAAAATAATAATTAAAATGTATCGTCGGTTATATACCTACATGGACAAAGACATAGGGGCTAAGTATCCACAAGAGAGGGGGTCCAAGGGGGAATTATACATGCCTCTTAAAACCAAACCATACAATTACTTTTACTATGAACTGTAAGATAATGACCCCCTAATCCTTATTTAAGCTTATTGGGTGATTTCATCTTGCTTATGCACCGATCAGCGACTCAGATCTTCCCCATACCATCATCATCGTTGACACTCTTGGCCAATACTGGACTTCAACAACCTTTCAGGCCTCGACGACGATGCGTCTGGAATGAACATTCCAGATGTCATTGATGAATTACTTCTGAGAGATCAACGGTTATTGTCCCATCTAAATTTTTTCATCATCATCACTAGTCAAGGTCTTCCGACGATCTCACCCTTTTGATGTACGACTAAGATATGAAAACGTATAAATAAAATGGTTGTGGGGACTTAAGGACTTCTAGTCCCTCTAGGATCACCCCCGTTTCACTGAATTATCAACAAGAGACACCTATCAACCCATACGTCATTTTCGACGCCATGATGGCATGTCACATGACATGACATCATCATTCTCCATTCTCTCACTTAACGGGGCCTAGGACAGTTTACAACGAAGATTAGTTCTCCCCTATCCGTTGATCAAAAACTATGGTTTCTTAACAAGAGATATTTTAAATTTTGTCAAATTCAAGATTCATTTGTTAAGGAATTCAAATGTATGTTGGATGGAGCCAAACATGATCATAGAGGCAGGTGCAAAATTTATAGTCTGAAAAGGGTTATATATATTTGAGGAAAATTTCACATACATGAGGATTTTTGTATTGAAGGGAAACCCTTCCTCCTTCCCTGTTTTGCATGTGAAATATATTTTTTTTATAGATTTATTTCTGAGCCATATAGACAATACAAAGAATGTTATACTTTCTTTGATAAAAGGATAAATCAATATTTCATTCCCATGCCTTTTAAGATTGCTTGTATTTTAGTGAAAAGTTCATCGAACTTGGCTAAGATGGTTGGATAATTTGATTATTTCCATATGAAGGATGTTGAAGCACATATAGGTTTTGATCTAGAAGGCGTCTTCATGGCATACATGGTTTCAATCAGTTACAATTATGTTTTTACTAAGGAATAGGAAATCACAGAGGGAGCATATGACAATGAATAAACAAACCTCGGTACAAGGGTGGTTGCTACGACCATCAAAATTGTTCCTAAAAAGAGGAAGCATGTCACCCACTATGATACAAACACATGAGGGAGTTAAAATACCAATGAAAAGAGGTTACCTATCCAAGAGGAAGATGACTAGCCTCAGCACCGACGAAGGGGTTGATCCATGACTAGAAATGATGGCGATTATGTCCATCATTCCCACAATATTTCCTCTTCGAGTCATAAAAATATTGAATTTGGTGTAGAAGGAAGAGAGAATAATGAAGGATGTGTGGGTGATGGAGATGTATGAGACCCCCTCTTAATTGGTTAGAGATAGCGCATACGATCACACATGTTCCCAACAGGAAAAAGAACACAGGTGAAAGGAAAACTCAATGTTCTTGGGAGATGGAAGTGAATATAGAAGACATGGAGGTTGATGATGTTGATCAAGTGCCAGCCAGGGGATCAATACAGATGGTTCAAGTTACACTAATTGTAGAGGAATTATCCCACAATGAGCCAACTATTTTTGAGGAAGACTCTGTGTTACACCATGATAAGTATGATCAAGAGGTCAAGAAGTTGCAGATTGGGAGAGTCAATCCGAAGGACGAGAAGGTCATAGGAAAATGGAGTTATTATATCAAGCTTAAAGGTTTGATACCTTCAAGGGTTATTAGATTCCATCAGTCCACGAGTGATGCATTGGATCACTCGATAATTGAACAAGAGTTGGGAGATTTAATAAATACGTGCATTTGAATATGATCTAAGTCTGAGGCCATTGTTTATGGAGCCTTTGAACATGATGACCCCAGAAAAATTCCCTGAAGAAATATATGGATCAAACTCAAAGGTAAAGAAAGCTGCTAAATTATTGATGGACATAAAAAAGTATGTGGTTGAAAACATAAACAAAAGACTTAGCAAAATTTTGGAAGCTTGTCAGATTTCTATGGATTCGGGTGTCATGACAAACATGCTTTTCTCAATTAGGGAATATCTGTAGAAATGTTTACAAAATGATGAGCATTTTTACAAGAATGCAGTGAGTACATTTGGGGTAAGATTATCAAATGTTGATGAGTTTACAAGGAAGAAGCAAGACCTTCCTTCCAAGAATAGACTAAAGAAAATATGTGTTGGATGGCCTGGTAAGATAGATATCCTCTGTAACGTCCCCATTTTTAATCCCTAAATTAATAATGTATATCGTAAAAAGGGTGTATGTCCACGTGCCAAGCGACGTAATATGTAAACATTGTATATTGAAAATAATAAATAAAATGTATCGTCGGTTATATACCTACATGGACAAATACATAGGGGCTAAGTATTCACAAGAGAGGGGGTCCAAGGGGGAATTATATGTGCCTCTTAAACCCAAACCATACAATTACTTTTACTATCAACTGTAAGATATTGACCACCTAATCGTTACTTAAGTTTATGGGGTGATTTCATCTCGCTTATCCACTGTTCAACGACTCAGATCTTCCCCATACCATCATCATCATCGACACTCTTGGCCAAGACTGGACTTCAACAACCTTTCATGCCTCGATGACGATGTGTCTGGCATGAACGTTCCAGATGTAACCGATGAATTACTTCCGAGAGATCAACGGTTATTGTCCCATCTGAATTTTTTCATCATCGTCACTAGTCAAGGTCTTCCGACGATCTCACCCTTTTGACATACGACTGAGATATGAAAACATATAAATAAAATGGTTTTGGGGACTTAAGGACTTCTAGTCCCTCCAGGATCATCCCCGTTTCATTGAATGATCAACAAGAGACACCTATAAACCTATATGTCATTTTGGATGCAATGATGGAATGCCATGTGACATGACATCACCATTCTCCATTCTCTAACTTAACAGGGCCTAGGATAGTTTATAATAAAGATTAGTTCTCCCCTATCCATTGATCAAAAGCTCTGGTTTCTTTCCAAGACCTTTTTCATTGACACTTCTCTATTCATCATCGAAGTTTCTTTTCCCACGAGATATCATTTGCCCGATCAAATCGGTTCCGATGATGATATCTATTATCAAAACCGCTCTAGATATGACGGATCTAAGACCTTTGGAATCAATGACTTAGATCTTCTAGGTGCCTATAACATGCACGACAATTAATGTCCTTCTTCACACTTTTGTTCATGGACCCAGGGCGGTCCGAAATAGAACTACGTTCAAGATATTATCTCTCCTAATCATCAGAAAAAGACTAGATTCTGTGAATCACTAGTGGAAATGCTAATGGCCCCACTAACCATGTCATCATCGGTACTTAATTGAGATTTACACTCGATGACCAACTTATATTTCCCAATGATGATTCATCTTGCATCAACGATTAAAACCTCGTTGAGGTTTCCTTGGAGAGATCGACGACTCTCATTACATTGTGCCTGCTTTACAGATCAACGATAAATATTTTTCGTCCTCTAGATCCGACAATCAAGAATATGATCGATCCCATAAGGATTTCTAGGCCTCCCGTGACCACCCATATCTTTTCAACCATTCGACAGGTGACACCTCTGACCCCAGGGACATGTTGGCTACCACGATGGTGCTTCTATGTCAACATGACATCGTTATGATGTTACTAACCCTTTTTGCTTTCTTAGGAGGGGTCCATAATGATCTACGAATAATATTTCATCTTGCCTAAAAAACGATCAACAATTCTCATTTATCCCCTAGTCTTCATCATCGGGGACACTACCTGTTTCTCGGCACTCATAGGAAGTCTCGTCCTTAATTAATATGATGGCGAATTATATCCCCTTGACCAATCAATGGTCGAAACTTGGTGATATCCTAGACATGATGGTTGTGATGCTGGAATACCACGTCGTTAGGACGTCATCATTCTCTTTCCTAAATTGAACATAATCTATGGTGATCTACGACTCGGTTTCCATATAGCCTCTACACCTATCAACAATTATCGATATTTTCATAAGTCCCAATATTTGGTCCTTCTCGAGGACGATTCTTCTCTCGATGAAGGGCTGAGATTTATTCACCCGACCAGATCAACAACCAAGATCATCCTCGTCTCAACCGCATGGATTTATATAGGTTATTAGTCCAAATTTGGACTAAACCAAATCCAAAATTCTACCAAGTATTCACGAGGGTTTCACCAGGGTTTTGATCCCCCCTTTCGCAGCAAGCACTAAGCCTACTACTCGGCACAGGGCGAGAAACCAAATCCCATAGCTATTTGCATCAAATAGAGGGGAAATAACACAAAGGGAAAATAACACAAAGGTCTATCAGCCTCCTTTGGACTTCAACCAACCATTATTATAAAATTCCATTCCTCTCGAACGTTATTGTTCATTGCTTTATTTATATGCAAGATTCCCTTTCACCGACCTCTCATTATGAAGTATTCCTATCATTCGAGATGATTAGAGGGTTTTTCTATTCATATGTGCAACACACATGCAATTTGATCATTTTCTCAGTCATCTAAGTACAAAGTCTTTTCGACGGAACAATGTTGAGCCCATTAATCTGACATAGACATTTAAAACAGAAATAGAGGTAGCCAATCAATCATATTAATTAATTTACATAGTGTGTAAGGTATACTTATCTATTACGGGCCGCAACCAATCAACTGATTGTGGGTGTATGCCTTTCCATCGAAAGATAGGCTATGTGTTCTCTATCACTTTGACAGTAGACCACCCCCGTGCCAAGCCATGGTATCACCAAGGAATTCTCTGCACTCACTCCCTACATTTTCTTGTAGCATTGTTTTTCTTTAGGTATTTCTCTTCGACCCATAATCCAAGTTCATATACTCCAAACAATTAGAATGCCCCGCTATCTCCTTGTGCGTCATTTATTGGGAAGGTTCTTGACCTATCCTCTTTCTTCTATCAGAAGGAACCCATGGGGTCAATCTCAGGCTGTAGGAAACGATACTATTTGGTACTTTTGGATGATAGTTTCTGCTTCCTTACCTAGATCTTCCATACTCTTATTCATTGAGGGTGGTTGGTTGTTCAACTACCATCCCCCTCTTATTAATTAATTTGTCTTGAAACTAGGAAAAGGAAATAACTTACTATTTTCAATATTAAATATCTTAGCAAGGAGAATTGGGTCATCTTAGCATAATGAATCCCCTCAATAGGCTCCCTCAGTATTTCCTCGAGTGGTATCATGGCCAATACTTTCAAAGATACACCCACAAATTCAACTGCTGACATTTTTAAATAAGACAATAATACATTTAAAATGTTTATATACCATTGCATGGCAATCATCAATCATGATTAATTGATAAGCCACAGGTCTTCTTTTGACAGGGCTTTGCTTTTATTTTGCCACACCTTGTTGGAGGTTGCTTGTAGTTTTTTCTCTTTCAATAGTTTTGAATTGAATTAACCTGGTTATTTTTTCAGAATGAATGGCGAGGAATTGGGGTACAATGGTCCCATGGGTGCACTACGCTATTCACTGCCCTGAACACATTATGTTATTCAGAAAGCCTATCGATCGCCAACAAAACCACCAAGAGAAAGAATAACAAAATTCATGACTGGTTATAAATGGTAAGTAATTTTATTCAAATGAACATTTATTAATTTATCAATTTCTTTTCATATTCAATCAGTCAATTTCTCTTAACTAATTCTAATTGTCTATCTGTATGATTCCAGTGATTATTAGGTGGTCTGCAATTGAAGGATTTCTTCCA
>JASDQU010371192.1:114017-125064 GCA_032191745.1 Picea mariana | reverse complement strand
TAGTGTTTTGCATAGATTCAAATCGAATTTTACCAATTTAATGGAGGTTGAGAAAGGAAGCATTTTTTCTAGGTACTTCTTATTAGAAGCTACAAGGCAATTTTCTGCCCATCATGTTCATGTTGTCCATACAACCAATTCTCACAACTTGGATAATAGGTTGGAATGTAACTTCCATCCAGTTTTACTAGTATTTAAACTGATTACAAAACACCAGAATGATGGATTGACCCATTTTGAGAAACACATTATTAAGACACGTATCATAGTAGTGATAAATCATGATAGGTTCTCATGCCTATGATTCTCCAAATACATCTACTTAAAATCAACATGGGAAGACCGATAATACATAATTGCTATAATTGCTACAAATAAAAACAACTACAACATTGATATAAAAATTGATCACATGTCCACAAGGTATACTGATAAGGATTCGTTTAGTTTTGGAGCTACAAATAATTCATCGGTTCACATAAATGAGAGGGAAGAAGAAAACAAATATGTGATTTTTTTGAACTAAAACAACCATAGTGAAACTAGGCTAGACACAAAATATTTTGATGTTTATGGCCGACACAAATAAATTTAATGTGGGAATTGACAACTCACCCATAGGAAGAGAAATATATCATCTGTTGCAGACTCCTCCCTTTCCTTTCAAATTTTTATCGTTATCCCATCTAGGATTTCCCTATTTAAGAATTTGACATTGATAAATTTTTATTCAGTTTGAGGTTGTTGTTTTTGGTCTCAGAACTAAACACTATTCCCCAAAATTTTAAACTGTGGATTATATCTATTAATATTAGATACCTTGGACTATACATGGATGGTGAGAATAAGAATTCCAAGCCCTAACAATGAAGTACTCAATAGAAGCATGAGTAATCAATAGTTCCAAATGTGAAAAGGTTTTTTGTTTAACCCTACTCATATATGGAGGGATGCCTTCACAAAAACTAATACATCAAAATACCCTGTATAGATATATTCATATAAACCTCGTATACCCATTCCTCAAAATTTTAAGCATCCAACAATTCACATTTGTTTTGTCTTTACTTTAAATATTAGGAAGTGGCGTGCTCAGTTTAAGCAGAGTTTAATGTTGGGCAGTGGCGTAGTCAGTTTACATAATTAATGATCCTACAGAGATTGTAGTATGATTATTTTTAAGTTATCATTTCTTGGTTGAACTGCCTAAAAATTGACCTTAGTCGGAAAGGTACTTGTAGTAATGAACACGTTGTAAACTTATGCATATGTATTATGTCCTACATTTTTTATTATTTTTATGAATATGTGGTTATTGCGATGGATTTTTTCAAAATATGTTAGAAATTTCGATGTCAAAGCATGATGATCAACTAATTAATGAACCCTTAGGAATGGTCTTGGGTGGCAAAGAGCATGGTTTTGGTTCATATAACATTAATACGTGTCATTGTGTTTTCCTTGTTAACTATGATCGACTAATTAATGAGCCTCCTAGAATATGTCACTTTCGTTTTTTCACAATAGGTCAGAACTTCCACCTATACATAAGCTTTTATACTTTCAATGTCAAAGCATGATATTTTATTTTATTTTGTATTTAACATAATCATAAATTAAATTAAATTGTAAGTTCAATATTATAACAATAGTTTAATATTATAATAATTTAGTTCATCTTTTCTCTTAGGAGGGGAGTTTATATTTAAATAGGTTTCTAATATTTTATGATTATGTAGATTTCTTTTTAATGGCATAGAACTAAGAATAGTGCATAGGCTTAAATACACAAATTTGTGAGATCTTAACTATTGAATTCATACAATGCCATTTTGTTTATTACGTTACGCTATCAAGAATTCAAATCAAATTGTCTTGTTTTGTATTGCGTTGAAGAATTTGTATTCATATTTAAAATTTATATTTTCATTTATCTTTGCATTCATTCATTTTTTTATTTATCTAAATTTTTACTAACAAATATTAATGTATTTATATTTAAATTTTAATAAAAGAAACATCAAATCCATAAAAAATCATCAAAGAAAATAATATTTAATATCTAAAAACATCTTTGAAAGGAGGTTATAGAACTTTATAAAATCCACCCATACATATAATATAGTGGGTGGTTTCACCATGTCAAAGGATTGGGTTTGCTTTTATGGTAAGATGGAAAAATTAGGGAGATTTAAAGATGTAAGTAAAATTATGCATTAAAATACTTATCTCAAAGAAGGAACAAATAATAAAACATTATCAGGAAGTTGAAAAGTTTACAAAAGCCTCTTCCTTGAACTTTTAATGAAGATCAATCTCAATCAAGTAGTAGTGTTCATATGTTGCAATGCCATGGCTTACAATTAGATAATGTTTGCGATGGAAAATGACATACAAATAGTGATGCATCAGGAAAATGTTTTCTATGCTAATGGATTTCCATTTAATGCTTGTAGGTATCTTTATTAGAAGGAGATGGTACATAATGTTGTCGATCAAGCTCTTAAGGATATACACACCTACTTATAAGAAGATGAGAACAATGGTTTCATTAGAAGAGAAGTTTTTCATTATAGAAAAACTTCATTATATAGAGAGACTTGGAGAGATTTTGGGGTGTCCAATATCTCTGACAATTGGACAAATATTTTTCCTAGGCCACTCATTAATATATTCATTTCTAATTGCTAGCGGGAAACCCCCCCCTATGACTACACTAGGGTTTAGAATGTAGGCAGATCAAGAACCGTCTAAAGTTCAACTACTTCTCTAACTAACCCAAACATACCCGAGAATCATATAAGAAAAGTAAAGATGAGAGGGATCGGGTAACTATACCTCTACGCCATGTCCGATGATGATCCCCTCGCGCTTGAAATCTTCGCTGACTACACACCTCCTCCCAAGGCTGGCCTGCATTCAAAGACAGACAAACATAAAGCTACAAGCATGTAATTCATATACAAATTAAGGTTAGATGTTGGAATATCAAAACATAAACCATTAAAAACATTCAATACACCATGATTTGGGATAGGAAAAGTACTTCTTTTATTAATAACTCAATGATTATACCTTTTACAACCAAAGTCGACTACTGCTCCACGAACCTGGTCCAGGCTCCTCTTCACCAAGCTCCAAGTGCACCACTGTATGGATTCTCCTCTCAACCTCCTGATCTCTTCTTGGGAAGTGAATGGGTTATGATGGAGGAAGAAGGGCTAATTGGGGAATGCTGAGGTAATTCTCACAAAAGGGCTGCAATTACTTGGGTCAAGAAGGGGATGTGAAACATAAATTTTTTTACTGTTCTTATGTCTAGATGTGGAATGAGACCCCAACACCTCCTTTTATATGACAAAAGGATGGTTATTCGATTGGGTGATGGGCTATAGGCGGTGGATTAGTTGGGAAACTACCCAATAGCCCGTAATCTCAATAAATTCCCTGCAACTTTTTATTTTTCGCAACTTTTGCAAGTCTACACGGGTTGTAATGGTGCAACATGTGTACGCACATGGGCTATAGTGGTGCAGCAGGCGTATGTACGTGGGTAGTATTGGTGCAGGGTGCATACATCTTCAAAAAATGGGTTTTTTAGAAGAGCAATTTAGTGATGGCTTGGCAAAAAATGCAAGTAAGAGGGCCAAAGCCCAGGTATGCATGTGTAGAGAAATTTAGGGTTATAACAGATGCCCCCTAATGTGTGAGGTCAGAAGAGTATATGATGGCCAAAATACATTACAAAATCTTCACCAATGTAAGAAATGAGTGAGCTCGGGACTAGAGTTCGGGAGGTGCCATCTGCAAAAATAACAATTGTCTCTCCGAGGCGGGCATACCCATGCTCAGGATAAAATAAATCATGGTTGCCAATCAAATACACTACATATCCATGTCATATAACTATATAAAATGTATCTGTGAGCAATACACAATGGATCTACATCTCAAAATCAAAGATATACAAGTATAATATCCATCTTCAAGAAGCCAATACTGCTTGATGGATGGAAATGATGTATTCATAGCTCAAGCAACAACTTCAAGATCTTCAAAAATCAGCTAGGAGTGCAATGTGAGTGAACAACTTCACTACCTAGAGGTCTTTGAAGGCTCATCGAGAAAAGAAAAGAGGATCTCGATGATCAGGTAGGGAACTTCATTGATTTCGAACAAGGACTTGATTGAACTTTTGGGATGGCTGACTCATGAGGTCAAGAGACAAACTGTAGAAAGGCCGACTCAGGTTGGGTGAAACTTCCCTTGGAAAAAAACATGAAAGATGATCATACTCAAGCAACATGACATTGACATAAGTTCATGATGCAAGAAGCAACGCAAACTCTCCATGTGTTTGGAAGAGTAACCAAACGAAGGAGGACACATCTCTATGTAGCGAGAAAAAATTCTTAAGGTCATATTAAATCCCAATGCTTGACGAACAAACAAAAGGATGTGCTTTGTCCAAGGGCGACTCATTGTGCTGCCAAAAAAGAATATATATTTCCCGTCCCCTCTTTTTGGGTTTTTTTTGTATATTTTTGTCTTTTTCAATTTTTTAAAGAGATTGAAAAAGAATAAAAGAATGCTACGTTACAAAGGAGGAATGAGTGTCACAAGAAAGCATACTAGTTGTAGGCATAAGGAACACACTAATGCTCAGAGCAAGGAGACATGTGGAGGAAAAGGACACTTGGAGAAAATTCCTCCATGGGTCAAGGTATCAGGTTGCAGAGGCAAAGTGCCACAAGGCTTGCGTATAATGCATGCTTCAAAGGTTCAGTTGAGATCAAAATGGAATCGACATTAGGCCAAAGATGTAGAGATTCAAATGCGATTAAAAAGACACGATGAAACCCCCTTCAATGTAATTTTAACGAGCCCAGAGAAGGTAAGCTCAATAGTTTTTCATTTTTAGAGAGTATGAAAAAATGTAAAAGAAGACTCCACTGGGTACCTCTTTCGGAAGTAGTCTAGTCAGTTTGAAAAAGGGGTAAACTAGCTCCGAAAAGACGTCTATTCAAAACCATTTTATCGAGTGTGACAAAGACAAGATCACTCGAAAATATTTTCAATTTCAAGGAGTCTGGAAATAGCTTAACTATCAAATCACTTCCTTTTTCTATATTTAGTCTGCTTAGCTCGAAAAAGTATAAATTTTACTAAGGAGAACTCTCCCGACGAGATGAATCTCCCAAGGTGTACCTTTTTCCTCCATAATCCACAGGCTGGAAAAAGGGGTAAACTCATGCCAGTAGATGTTCTTCTGGACCAATTTAACGAGTGTGAAGGAACAAGGTCACTCGACGATATTTTAAAATTTAGGGAGTCTGAAAAGAGCTTAAATATAGACTTCGTGGGGGTTCCTTTTTCGTAAGTAATCTCCAAGGCACAAAAAAGGTGATAAACCAAAACCAAGGATAATGTTCCCTTTTCCTAAATTTAGTCCCTCAAGCCCGAAAAAGGGTTAAAATTATACATGAGAATACTCTTCTAGCGAACCGAATTTCCTAGAGTATAACCTTTGTTCATAAAATTGACCATCCAGACTTAAAAAGGGGTAAATTATCGCCAGACAGACGTGCCTTCAAATTTGAGTTTAGTGAGCGTGAAGGACAACAAGATCACTTTACAATATTTTCATGTTTAGAGATTCTGAAAAGGGATTAAAGAAGACTCCAAGAGGTTACTTTTCTCAGTTAATCTAGACAAGATTGAAAATCATAAACGTCGTCTTGTCAGATGTTGCTTTCAGGTTTCAAGGCAAGCTTGAAAGAAAACAAAGCGTGCTCATTTTGGGAGTCCCGAGGGTGAGGCCAAGAGTGGTGGTGCATCAGACGAATGAGGCTCAATCTTGTAATCATGACAGGACTAACAAGGACTCCTAAGTCTAAAGTCATTAGAGATAGCATGGACGCCAAAATGCAACAAGGATCTATCTAGGGCATCCATGTAAAGGTAGGCTCTACCACCTAATTACGACACTTCGAAAGAAACAATGATATTTTTGTGTCGCACTTTGGTGGGATCGATGTTATGGAAAAGAGAAAAAGACAATGAGATGAAAAAAGTGGAGGTGGAATCCTAACTTATATTCAAAAAGTTGGAAAAACGACTTTTACCAAAGGACCTTTAAAAAATGACCCATCTCCCCAACAGTTACCAAACCAAAAGGCAAAGTGTATTGTAAGATCCAATTAGAAACTCAAGAACCAAATTAAATGATTTCCAATTCAGAAAAAATAACAAAGGGGGTAAAAAAAGTGTCAAAAATGGCCAAAAAATTCTATAAATAGAAGCTGACAACTCATTTTCACAATTGCAATTTGAAAATTAACCAGAAGGTAAAAAATACCCCCCTTGCTAAAGAAGTTGATTCCAAGAGCTTCAGAGGACGAAACGAACTTCCGCTCGGACCAAGTAAGTACAAACTCATTCCTCTTGCATTTCCATTCTTTCTTTATTTATTTATTTTTTGTTTTTTTGGGGGGGGTGCGCTCTCCTAAAAATGGGTGGCCCTACGTGTATGTGGGTTGTCCAAGGACAACCTGCATATGTCTGTGGGCATAAATTTTTTTGCCCACGTACAGACACGACTGTGTCCAAAACAACCCACATACACCCTCAAAAGCATGGAAACATAAAGATGCAAGAGCTAACTCCCTTTTGAACTCTCATGGAACAGGATGTATGTCCACTGGAGGGAGAGGGAACATGAAGATATTGATATCTTGGTCGATGAGTAACCTACTGCCATTGCCACATTGAAACAATGTGGGATATGGAAGTTCTAGCGGTGTCCATTTATGAGGTCACAACCTCTTAGAGTTTAAGTTATTATTAGTTTTCTTTTCAATTCACTAGATAACCATAACATAGATAGGATAACTGAGAAATACACAATCACAAGAGACACATCATTTATCCTGGAAAACCCTCATGGGGGAGAAAACCCAGCAAAAACTTCCTTAATATATATAGCCAATACAATGCCAAGAGAATAAACCAAACACTATAGAAAGTCCTCTCCAATTAATGTGCCTCTCTCTCTCTTCCTTCTTATCCAACTGCAGCCCCAAAATTGTGCTCTGATGATCAAGTGAGTGAGTGAACAAATGAGGCACTAGCCTCCTTTATTTATACAATATGGAAGATGTTGAAAGGATGTGTATTTTCACTGGCAGGGCCGACTTCTCCTTCTGGGTGGTTATAAGCACTTTAATTAATTATGGGGGCTGACTTCTCATTATGCATATTACAATTAGGGTTTGGCCAATCCACAAAACAGGATTTGGTAATTTACAATGCCCAACATGATCAATCCACAAAAAGGGATTGATCTAATGAATAATACATCAAGAATAAAATAGAATACTCTTTGCAGTTACAATATTTCAACACTCCCCCTTAACAAGAAGGGTATCTACAACAACATCAGGTGAGAGAGAGGGCAACATCATCAACAACATCTTGGAACACTGACTGGCGTATCTATAAATCATCGGAAGTTTTTCTCATCATTAATAGCAACAACAACACAACACAAAGGTTGGAGAGTCATCAACATCAACACTAGGATGAGAGTCTTCAACACGAGGTTGGCATCACATCATGAAGCTAGCTACACAATATCATCAGCATGAATCTTGCATCAAAGTACAATACTTGCAACAAAACATCATCAACACGAAGCTGGGATCACAACACGAGGATAGCAACACATCATCACAGCACAAGGTTGGTACATCATCACAGCACGAGGCTAGCACATCATCAAAACACAAGGTTGGCACATCATCACAACACAAGGTTGACACATCATCACAGCATGAGGCTAGCACATCATCAACACAAGGAGGAATCACAACACTAGGCTGGCACATCATCATCACAATGTTGGAATCACAACACTAGGCTGTCACATCATCAGCACAAGGTTGGCATCACAACACTAGGCTGACACATCATCATCATGGGGTTGGCATCACAACACTACTCCCCCTTTCGAGGGAGGTCCTTACAGACTACACCAAGCTTATCTCGAAAGTGCTCAAACTTTACACAAGATAGAGGCTTGGTCAACACATCAACAACCTGTTCATATGTGCTAACATATTGGAGCTTTATGGCACCTCTCTACACCATGTCACGGATGTAATGATATCGGATATCTATGTGTTTTGAATTTTCATGGAACATAGGGTTCTTGGACATCTTTATACAACTCTGGTTATCACATAGGATCAAGGTTTCTTCCATCTCTAGGTCGAATAGACCAGTCAACAACTTCTGAAGCCATATGGCTTCACAACTGGTAGAACAAGTAACAATGTGTTCTGCTTCTTCCGTGCTGAGAGAAATGATTTATTGCTTCCTACTCTGCCATGAGATCATGGCTGATCCTAGACTGAAACAACATCATGAAGTGCTCTTTCTGTCAGAGACACTTCCAACCCAATCTGAATCAGTATATCCACTCAGTCTGAAGTTATGATCTCCATCATAATTGAGACCACAATCTAATGTACCCTTAAGGTACCTCATCACATGTTTTGCAGCAACTAGGTGAACATGTTTGGGTTGTAACACACCCACTATCATAAATCAAAGTTTTTTGGTTGATTTCTCAATAATGAGAATCCCCGGAGCATGTAGCAGCAAAATGCCAATCCCCGAGTCGCAGGTATTCTATTTACCTACATGGCTCTCTGTACATAACCGTGGTCTTATGTCCCTTTCCGTCGGGATTTCTATCCCCAACAATCCTGACGCGCTTAAATTCCCGTTAGCCTTCTAGGCTAAGTTCTTGGTTCGCATGACCTCCTCTATATGACCATGGTCATAACTCCCATCGGGGCTACTAGGTTTCTAATGTCAAAATTCATTCACCCCCAAGACTCACGATCCTTCGAATATGCCCCTAGCGCATTAGCCCTCTAGGCTAAGCCTGTGGCCCACGTGACCACTACCCCGGAACCGTAGTCAAACCTCTACGTCGGGTTTTCGGGGTTTTCGATGTCGATGTGCATACGCCCACAGGATTCATGATTCTCTGATTCCCGACGCGCCTATGATTCAGCTAGCCCTCCTGGCTCATCCCTGGTCCACGTGACTGTTACCCCGTGTCCACAACTTTACCCCGTCGGGGTTTCACGTTTCGCGATTTCATAAGGGATAAACACCACGTCCACGGGATTCCCGATATCCCAATGAACCAAATGCCAAGGGATGGCTTCCCTTGTCGGGACTTTCCCAATCGCTCTGATCTCCTCCACGCGTCCCTCCTAATGGACGGTCCAGATCCTGGTCGGGATTCCGGGACTTTCGATGTCCTGGTTCCTTCGACCTCAGGAATGCCAATTTCTCGATTTTTCGACTCTCGTCAGATCTTTGACACCTGTCCCTCTGAATGGACGGATCGGATTTGGTCGGGGTTTTCACCTGGTGCTTCCCCGTCCTCTTGTCCCTGGAAATGCCGATTTCCCGATGCGCCAAACACCGATGGCGCTTGATCTCCGCCATGTGTCCTCTGCCAACGGGCGGTCCAGATCCTTGTCGGGATTTCGAGACTTTTGATGTCCCGTATCCTTCGACCTCAGGAATTCTGATTCCCTGATTTCCCGACTCTCACCGGATCCCTGACACCTATCCTCCACTAGCTTCAACTATGGCCCACACAACTCCCCTGTCGGGATTTCACGTATCGCGATTCCCAACTGCAAGGGTTTCACACCTTCGAAAACTCTGATTCTCCAATTCTCGACTCCTCAGGATCTCCTGACATGCGTCCCAAATAATGGGTGGTTCTGATCTCATTAGAATATTGTGCTTCGCGACTTCGCAGCTTCTATTGCCAAGATCACGGGCTTCAACCTACGAAACCCCGATACACGATCCTACGTGTAGATCCGACGGTTCTCCTGCGACCCAGATCCAACGACTACCTTCTTCCTCGCTCCTCGCGTCTCATGAATTGGAGTATCGAATGCTTGGAACCTTACCCTGCGAACCTCCGAGTTCACAAGATCCCTGGATCTCTGCCACCTGTCCTCCTCGGATGGACGGCTCTGATCCTCTCGTGGCTTCGCCATTCGTGACTTGGAGCATCCAACTTTTGGACTCCTACCTCACGAACCTCTGAGTTCACGAGTTCCCTAGATCTCTGCCACCTGTCCTCCTCAGATGGACAACTCTGATCCTCTCGCGGCTTCGCCATTCGCGACTTGGAGCATCCAACTTTTGGACTTCTACCTCACGAACCTCCGAGTTCACGAGTTCCCTGGATCTCTGCCACCTGTCCTCCTCGGATGAATGGCTCAGATCCTTTCTGCCCCTATTCACGAGGCTTAACCCTTGTCTATCTCTCTACGGATCTAACGACTGTTGGGTTTCCTAGCTAAGATCTGACGGTTCAGATCGGTCCCGATGCCACGCCCTTTCCTACTGCTCTTTGGATGTGGAAAAACCAACGGTCCAGATGTTCTCATGGCGCCTGGGGATCTACGGCCCTAGACTCATCACTACCCATGAAGATGCAGGAAAAATCAGGTGGTAAGGCCTTTAACGCCCTACCTTCTCCTGCTAATCTAACGGTCCTGGGGAAACTGTGGATTTCCCGACTAACTCTCATCCGTAGATTCGATATTCCTTCCTAAGCTGTCATATCGGGTTTTTAAGAGGATCGTTTCCCCTCGTACAGGGTTATTAAGACTTGCACCTTCAAGTTCATATTCCAGGTTCTGGGTAATCCTTTCCAAGTAGGGAGTCTCTTCAAGAGATCTATTCCGGGCTTTCCTAGAAGTGGGTGAAGGAAACAATTTCCCGAGAACAGGCTGGAAGCCTAACATCGTTCAGCCTAGGAATAATTAGATTCAGTTTATCAACGTAAATCATGCATGGCTTCCTCTATTACAAGCATATGCCTATTACTTATTATCAAAACACTGCACAAACATTCTTACACAGAAATCATTTACAATTTCACAGGTCTATGAGCATATATATATATATATATATATATATATATATCATTCTATGAATTTCA
>JASDQU010371192.1:92447-104931 GCA_032191745.1 Picea mariana | reverse complement strand
GAGGTAATGCCTCCACATTTTTAAGGCATGCACTATGGCAGCCAATTCTAGATCATGAGTCACATAGTTGACCTCATGTTCATTCAATTTTCGGGATTCATAGCAGATCACCTTTCCTTCCTACATAAGGACTCCTCCGAGCCCTTCTTTACAGGCATCTGTGCACACAAGGAAGTCAGCTTCTGGGTCAGCGATTTTCAACACAGATGCATGGGTTAATAGATGTTTCAAGGTTTGAAATCTTTCTTCGCATTGTTGTGTCCACATAAATTTTGTTCCCTTCTTCTGGAGGGCAGTGATTGGACAACCAATCCTGGATAAATCTTTTATAAATCTTCTATAGTATCCTGCCAATCCCATAAAGGATCTGATTTCGGAGACATCCTTTGGGGTAGGCCATTCCATGATAGACTTGATTTTGTCAGGATCTACTGCTACCCCTTCCTTGGATAGAACATGTCCCAAGTAGTGTATTTTCTTCTGAAAGAAGTCACACTTGTTGAATTTAGCATAAATTTGATGCTCTCTTAGCACTTGCAGCACAAGTCTAAGATGTTCTTCATGTGCTTCTCTTTTCTTAGAGTAGATTAATATGTCATCAATGAATACTAGTACAAATTTATCTAAAAATTTACTGAGTACATTGTCTATTAAGCACATGAAAGTGGCAGGGGCATTGGTTAACCCAAATGGCACTACCACAAACTCATAGTGACCATACCGTGTCCGAAAAGCGGTTTTATGGATNAAGGGGTATTTGTTCTTTATGGTTACTTTATTAAGTTGTCTGTAATCTATGCATAGTCTAAGGGTGCCATCCTTCTTTTTCACAAACAGGACCAGTGCTCCCCATGGGGACACGCTGGGTTGAATATAACCCTTGTCCATCATTTCTTTCAATTGCAATTTGAGTTCAACTAACTCCGGTGTGCTCATCCGGTAGGGTGTTCTAGACACCAGCACCGCTCCTGGTGCAAGTTCTATTGAGAAGTCAATGTCTCTTCTCGGAGGTAGACCCGGTATCTCCTCTGGAAATACATCTCAGTATTCTCTCAGGATAGGGTGATCATTAGGGCTTGGATCTGCACCTTCGGTTGTTTTCAACTACTATATTGCATATAGGGGACATCCCTTTCGGCAATACTTCCTCATTTGCAATGCTGATATTTGTCTCACCGAGACCGTTTTTCGGATCCCTTGAAGGGTTATCCTTTTTCCTTCTTCGCTCACACATTCTAAGGTTTTATAGTAAGAGTCCAGTTTGGCTTTATGGGTGGCCAGTCAGTCCATAGAAATCAACAAATCGTATGATCCCAGGGATAATACATTAAGAGTTTCTTGCGTGGGGAATTCACCCAACATTAATTGGCAGGCTGGTATGGCCTCTACCACCTTTCTTTTGGTGCCAGTGGCTAACTGTACCAACCATGGTTTAGTTTGTTTCTGTGGCAGTAGCTTACACTTATCAACAGCTCTAGCGGATATATAACTCAAATTTGAACCAGGGTCAATCAAAATAGGCACCAGATGGTTGAAAATCATACCTTCTATTTCCACCACTAAAGCTTGGTGGTCAGCTTGGTTATTATCCAAGGCTGCATAAATATGCGACACACTCCTTGCCACATCATTGACTGTAGTAGCTTCTTGCATGTTATAAACCTTTCGACTGTTCTGTTGTGGGTGTGGACAGTCTCTCTGAAGATGCTCTCCTCCGCAATCCCAACATTCCAAAGGTTTTCTCTTTGGGTTATCAGTCTTTACTGGTATAGGTCCAGAAGTTTTATTTTCGTCCGCCGAGGGAAAGTTCTGCTGGAGTACACTCTAGGTTGGAAAGTTCATTCTACGGTTCTTCTTGTAGTTTTTCAATCCCGAGGATTTTCTCCCTTTCTTCTAAAATTTTGAACCATTCTTTTGTTTCCAGTATCCACGAGACTCTGCCCGATGTCCATATTGTTCATGACAATATGTTGCCTTTCGGATAGTGTCTTCTAAGGTCTTTGGTTCATCGAATTCGATTCAGTTCCGATACTCCTTGGGTAACCCACTGATGAAGCGTTGTGCCTTCGCCTTCTTTGCTTTGATGTAGGGTACATATCTCATTAAGTCGAGGAATTTGTTGACATACTCCTCCATAGTAAGTTGTCCCAGTTTGAGTTCATAAAACTCTTTAGCCTTCTCGTCGAAATACCTTTCCGACAAATATTTCTTCTGGAAGTACTTCTCAAACTGTTTTCAAGACAGGTCCTCCTCGTGGACCCCTTTCATATTCTTAAGGTATTCCCACCAGATGGAAGCCTTTCCGTTCAAATTGAAAGTGGCCACTCGGGCCTTCAAGTTCTCTGAGAAATCATGGACTCTGAAATATTTCTTTAGTCCAAGTAGCCAAGCCTCAGCTTCCTCTCCCTTCTTTATCTCGTCGTCGAAGGAGGGAGGTTTGGCCTTTTGAATTCCTCAAATTTATGACCCTTGGAAGTCTTTTGCTTCTTCCATTTCTTTTGAGAATAGGAACTGGTCCTGCTGCTGGAAGAGCCTTCTGAATCACTAGCTTCCTTCTCAGTCGAATCGTCTAGCATTGGTCCTTTTCCTCTGGGGTGGACCTTTTTGGATGTGCTTCTCTCAGTGTGGCCACTGACACGACCATGATTTTGCATCTCAGGTTCATGTTGCATTTGTCGTTGTAGGTCGGATAAGCTCTGCAATAGAATTGCATTAATTTCAGTTTGATTTTCTTGTTCTTTCATCATCCTTTCATTATCGACCTTGCATCTTTGCAATTCGACCATGAGACTCCTCACAGTCTTAGCTAGTCCTGGAGGGGTTCCTATTGCTCTTCTTTCATCAGACTCTTCATCTCTGTTGTGGGAGCCTTCTCCCACCTCTTGGTGAGTCACCATACTCTGCATTTGTAGATTCCCATGGTTGATCGTCTGCTTGAGTGAAAAGACAAATGCTGGTTGTTAGTCAAGAGTTAAATTCATTTTATAAATTGCACATAAATTCATAACTTATTTTACTTGCATACACAGTCGGGTTCTCATTTTCCAAGTTTTTAATCCTAGACAGGGGTGTTAAGTCAGGGAGTTACTCCTCATAGAGGTGCTTCGAACGTGGTTTATGCGCGACTCATGCATGAGTCCAATCAGGCCGAGTGTTGTAACCATCCTCTGATACCAATTTGTCACATACCCACTATAACGTAGTAAAAATTTTCGTTCTACCTCAAGGGACAGAATCCTCGATTATCGATGAGCTCCTTTTCACCTTAGTCCTACCAGCTATGCTACTGGTCTATGTGACCTGCCTTCATATGGCCACAGTCCTAGGCTCCTATTGGAATTTCCGCATTTTCAATGTCGATGTGTGAACTTCCCCAAGACTCGCGATTCTCCAATTCTCGACGCGCCTTTTTCATGCTAGCCCTCCTGGCTCAGCCCCTAGCCCACGTGACCATCACCCTGTGACCACAACCTTACCCCTCTTCGGGGTTTCAGGGTTTGCGATGCCAAAATGCATGTGCCTACGAAATTCCCGACTCCTCGAATCCCGATTCTCCGATGGCTCGCGGTCTTTAACCTGCCACCTATCCTCCACCGATTCCTGTGTGGCCCATGCTATATTCCTGCCTATCGGAGTATCGTGTTTCACGATTCCAACAAGTAAGAGTTTCACACCTTCGAAAACTTCGATTCTCCGATCCCCGACTCCTCGGGATTTCCTAACATGCATCCCAAATAATGGGCGGTTCTGATCTCGTCAGAATATCGCGCTTCACGACTTCGCAGCTTTTGTTGCCAAGATCATGGGCTTCAACCTATGAAACCCCGATACATGATCCTACGTGTAGATCCGACGGTTCTCCTGCGACCCAGATCCAACGGCTAACTTCTTCCTCGCTCCTCGTGTCTCGCGAGTTGGAGTACCAAATTGCTTGGACCTTTACCCTGTGAACCTCTGAGTTCACGAGATCCCTGGATCTCTGCCACCTATTCTCCTCAGATGGACGGCTCTGATCCTCTTGTGGCTTTGCCATTCGCGACTTGGAGCATCCAAATTTTGGACTCCTACCTCGCGAACCTCCAAGTTCACGAGTTCCCTGGATCTCTTCCACCTGTCCTCCTCGGATGGATGGCTCTGATCCTCTCGTGGCTTCGCCATTCGTGACTTGGAGCATCCAACTTTTGGACTCCTACCTCACGAACCTCTGAGTTCACGAGTTCCCTGGATCTCTGCCACCTGTCCTCCTCGGATGGACGGCTCTGATCCTTTTTGGCTTCGCCATTCGCTACTTGGAGCATCCAACTTTCAGACTCCTACCTTGCGAACCTTTGGGTTCACGAGTTCCCTAGATCTCTGCCACTTTTCCTCCTCGGATGGATGGATCTGATCCCTTTTGCCCCTATTCACGAGGCTTAACCCTTGTCTATCTCCCTATGGATCTAACGACTATCGGGCTTCTTAGCTAAGATCTGACAGTTCAGATTGGTCCTGATGCCGCACCCCTTCCTACTGCTCTTTGTATGTGGAAAAACCAATGGTCCAGATATTCTCATGGAACCTGGGGGTCTACGATTCTGATTTGCTCTCTATTCATGAAGATAGAGGAAAAAGGGGTTAAGGCAATTAACGCCCTCGTTTATTCCTTTGATTTAACGATCATGAATGACCGCAGATTCCTCGACAGGATCTCATCCATTGATCAATACTTATCCCTACGCTGCTACTTCGGGATGTTAATAGGGTCATTCCTCTTTATACAGGGTTGTTAAGACTTGCACATTCAAGTCCTTTTTCCAAGTTCTTGGTAACCTTTCCAAGGAGGGAGATCTTTGTGAAGAGGTCTATCCCAGGGCATTCTTGGAGATAGATCAGGGGAAACAAATTCCCGAGAGCGGACTGGAAGTTGGACTTGGTTCAACTTATACATAATTAGATTCATTTACCAACATAATCCATGCATGGTTTTCTTGTTATAAACATATACAACTACTAATACTGATGAAAATACCACACAGACCTTCCTATAATGAAAACATTCATAGTTTCACAGCTTATGAGCATAATTATCAGAATACATATATTTCCAGATGCTAGAGGAAAAACACTTATCAAAAATAATGCCAAGTTTTATGCCACTGCTGAGAGGGGTGCTCGTTTCCACCCAACCATAGGCGCAGCGATTCCCAGCAGATTTACCACTAGCCACCCCCGAGCTGAGACCACGATGCTATCGAGACTACGTCTCTCCATCTTCCAGTGACCAGGAGCGAAGGTTGCAATCCTCCCTCTCTGCTATCACTCACTCTGCGTAAAAAAACTGCCAGAGTTCCCCTCGCATCTCCCTTTCAATCGTCTCTACCATACGCCTTATCCTCTCGCGAGGTTGCGTGTGGCACAATTACCCTTGCGTCGATCAGGCCTGAAGGCTCTATGGATGGGCGGTTCACCATCCCATCCCTCATCAAGCCATCCGCCTACCAGCCTGCGAGGCATTTAATTTCATGGCCAGCGAGCCGCTTTTGGTTCTCCGGGCCAGTGGAGTCCAAATATGGTATTTAATTCTCGGTGGAAGTTAACGCCACTTTTTCAGATGTCCTCCACCGCCATCGTGGTCTCTTTTTCTGCACATCCCCCCCTCAGTAGTCCTACAATAAATTCAGAATGCCATTCACATTCATTGACCTCTTTCTCAAGGTCTATTTACATCACATATTCACATTTATGTGTTTTCCATAGTTCTTGGCCAGTCCAGTTATATATTTACAAGTTGGGGGAAACAGGGTCTTATAAGCATATTGTTCAACATAGCTATCATGAGATAAAAAATCATTTTTCAAAACAATAGATGTAGAAATAGGTGGCCTAGAAAGCATGTTTTCTACTTTGTTACTTTTACCCTTTTTATACTTAATTACCAAGTGGAAATATTGAAGGAAACCCATCCATCTGAAATCATGAACTTGTTGTAGCTTGGTCTATTACTAGAGATACTATAAGGGATGGTGGTCTGTATGTATGATTGTCTCCTTAATTATCAAGTAGTTCTTCTATTTATTGACACTTTGAACCAATCTATACAACTCTTTGTCATATATGGGATAATTAAAAATAGCTTGAGAAAATGTTTCAGGGTGATAGAAAATAGGGTTATGATGTTTCATAAATACTTCACCAATGGAATATCCACTAGCCTATGTCTCAATCTCAAATGGTTGATGTAGGTCTAGCATGGCCAATACTAGTGTTGTTCTTATCTTGTCTTTCAAGGTGTCAAAAGATTTATGTTGCCTTCCTCCCCACTGAAAGGCTTGCTTTACACTAGTCAAGGCATGCAAATTGGATGCAATGAATGAGAAGTTAGCTACGAATCTTCTCCAATACTAAAATCCACCCAAGAATATTCCCACTTCTGTTATAGTGGTAGGATTATTCTAATTTACACTTACATCAACTTTGGAAGGATCAATTTTCAATTCTTCTCCTCCTACAATATGACCCAAATACACTAAATAAACTCAAATTCACATTTGGACAATTTTAGATACAATATTTCCCTTTGCAAAGTGTCCAACACTTGCTTTACATGCCTTACATGGTATTCCCAAGTTCTACTAAAGGCAAGAATTTCATCTATGTATACAATTACAAATTCATCTAAGAATGGTTGAAATACATAATTCATTAGACGCAGAAAGTTGTCGGGTCATTGCAAAGCCCAAAAGGAATCACTAACCACTCAAATAGACCCTACTTGGTATTGAAAGTAGTCTTCTACACATCATTTTCGACAAGTCTCATTTGATGGTATCCATTGTGCAAATCCAACTTAGTAAAACAAATAACATTCTTTAATTGATCAAGAAAACAATCTATACGAGGAAGGGGGTATCGGTTTTTCACCATGATTTTGTTGAGAGCTCGATCATCAACACACATTATCCATCTGTCACGATTCTTCAAAACTAACACAATTGGAAATCCACATGGATGAACTAGGTGTGATGACTCCTTGGTCCAACAAGTCCTACACCTGTTTCTTGATCTCTGCCATTTCCACCATTGATATAATGTACATGCCCGCATTTTGAACAGGGGAATCTTGTTGAAGATGAATCTCATGATGAATCTCCCTCTTGGGAGGTAGTCCACCTAGTTCCTGAAATATATCATCATAGTTAGACATAACATCAATGATTTCATCTTTATGTGAGGGATCACATCCTTGGAAATAATAATATCTCTTACCATATTTTTCTCTCACAAAGATTAGCACATATCTCTTGTTAGTGTTGACAAGTCTTTTCATTTGTCTTGCACTAACAATGGTTTAATCAACTTTCATACTATGGTATATAAAAATGTATTCCACTCCATCTTTTGTGAGATGGTATTTGTTCTCGTTTATGAAGAAGACTACATTTCTATCATAAAGGTATAGGCTTCCAAAACCAACCTCCAAACATTTCTATTATATTAAGCATGACAACTTCCAAACATTTCTACCATGTCTGACATTCGATAGAAATCCTTGTGAAAATTCTTGTCATACTTCGTACAAAGTTCTTCATCTCCCATTTTCCTTCTTCATTTTCCATGCCCAATCTATGGGTTGAAAGTATCAAGTTTTCCTTCACCCTCTTTGAGCTTGGCCCTAGTAAGAATTCACACTCACAATTCAAGTGAAAGAATATTGCTTTGATACCAACATGATTCAACATATTTTATTCGATGACCATTACATGAATTGCATTAAAGAGAATAAATAAATATTATATGAAAACATAAATAAAGAAGGAACAACTATGAATAAAAGATGACAAAGATAATAATAACAAAAATCTTGATAATAGAGTTCATCCCAAGAATGGACTATGTCTTCGTGCCTTCTTCAAAGTGGAGAGGAATTTATATTATCTCAGTAAAAATTGGCATAAATACATGAATATTCATCAAAACTTAAAAGGCCCTGAAGATCCACTATCCAGATACAAATTTTGACTACACCAGTGGATTCGTGGGGAGAAATTGTGCAAAAATTACTATCAAAACATCTAATTTTGTTATTGTCAACCCCAATCCCCTCCTAGGCTCTTCGTCTCGTAATGCATCGCACTGCATCCTACAATTATGACTCCAAACTACATAGAAACATGTGCTCTATAGGGATGAGTATGGACCCCATGAGTGGATGATTAAACTGGGTTTAAAAGAATTTTTTGGATGGAGTTTACCAACTACATTTCTTGTTTCATTGGCAAGTGGAGGTAATATTAGGATTTGTTAAAGGGGAGACCCGGGGTCAAACCCGCGGGCTCCCATTTTGGCTTCTTGTTATAAAAATATATGTATGGTGTTGGATGGTTGGTTTAGCCATAATATATATATGGCTTAACATATTTTTAATGCACCACATATTTGGGTTTTGGTTCCCAATCATATATCGCATTCGCTATGTATAGTTCAACCTCCAACAATTCTAGAACTAACATGCCAAATTAGGATGTGACAATTGAATGGAAATATAGAGGGATGTGACCACCGAGTCTTTCCTGACATATATATTTTTTTTAATTTCAGTTTTAGGCCCTCATTGGGGATCCACAGGTTGCCATGTGGTGCCCTGTGATTGGGCCATGTAGCACCCTGTCATTTCTTTACTCGCCCAGTCAACATTCCAAGTAAGTGCCACCCATCATGTTGTAAGGAGGCCATATGGTGGCCCCTATCTGGTTGCATGTGGCATCGCCTAGGGGTGCCACATGTCACCTCATCATTGGCCAATTTGGCCACCCAATTTTTTTAAATGAACATGTCAATGGAAGCCTCTCGCGTTGCCATGTTGGCATTCTAACATCATCATGACATCATGCTGACATCATTCTTGCACAATTAGTTGTTGACATCATCTGTACGGATGTTGATTCACCTCTTGACTTTGAATAGGTTGACCAAAACGTTGGTTGGTCATATATTTTTCATCGAGACTTCATTTGAGGTCTCATTTGCACTGTTGGAAATCTCTCAACAAGCTCTTTGACGTAGTGTTTTTTTGGTTGAGATTTGAGAACTTTGAATTTTTGGCTTTTTAGATCCTCATGGATCACATCAAGAAGTGGAAAATTTAGGTTATAATAACCTTAGAAGTCATTACTATAGTCGACATAGATTCCACCTAAAATAAGTTATGTTTTTTATGGGTTTAGAATTAATAAGGTTTTGAAGAATAATCAACCCCATGTAAACCTGTTGATGGATTCCTGCTATGTTCCTAGTTGTTAGAATATCCTTAAGGGTATGTTTGTGAATTGAAACAATATGACCTATATACAATATGTATAGAAAACATTAATCTATAAAATAAAATAATTATTCATACATACTACTATAATATATGGTTTAAACATTTGTAATATCCTTACTAATACTCATTTTGTATAGAAAGGAAAAAAATATCAACAAGGGGATGTGTAGGCCCTACCACATGTAGTGCATAACACACAATTTTCCACTACATGATGTTGAGGAATAGAAAAAGAAGAAAATAATCTAATTTATGATTAGAAGGGCACCTATGAGACACAAAATCTATTTTATACATGTAATCCTCACATTTACCTGAGCACATTGAAAGTGGAAAACATGGAGAACAAGAAAAGGAGAGAGAAATTATATGGAGATGCAATGAATTCAATTGTGTATTGTTTTTGGTTCAAGCACGCTATAGAGGACACCTTCTAAATTTTGATCAAAAGACTGAAAAGGTGCTTTGAAGGAGAAATCCCTGTGTAGGTTTTTTATTTCTTCGATTGCTCATTTTTCTACCAGTTGTGTGATTGATGAAATATCGAGAAAATTAATCTTATGTTGTTAAATGAATTTTTATTTATTTATTTTATAATATAACATTAGGACAATGCTCACCTAGGCCAAATATTAGTGGATTTAGATGTTTTTGTGGGCCTTTGTGCTATCTAGATCACTCCAACAATAAAGAAACTGGATTAGATTCTCCTACATTGTCGCTCAACCTTATAATCTACATATCAAGAGGATTTTTTATACATAATTTCCAAATATGAAGAAATGAGATGAATAGATCCTCTAACCTCATCTAAATCCATGTAATTATGCTCATTCCATGCATAAAGTATCGGCTTAATGGAGGGAACTAACTATGAAATTGTCTCTTTGAGACTGTGCATGCAACTCATTACATTTTAATACCCTTCATTTGAGTTGAGATGATCTCAAGAGGATTTTACTAAGATTCTAGTAGATGGATATGAAATCTTTGTTGACGAAATAGATTTCCAGTTCATCTTATGGTTAGATTTACTAGGATCTAATGTTTCCATACAATAATTGGCAATATCCTGTATACCTTCATCTCTGTTATTGTTTTACACCTAAAATACAATGGCAATTGAAACATATAGGAAGTTCAATACAAAATAAAAATAAATAACACAACGTTAATTGAACCAAAAATCCATACACTTATTGTAAAGTTTCCCATTTTCCCCTACAACCTGCCTTGGCCAAATGAATATGTTAGGATATTTAGACACTTAGGATTTAGTTAAGATCTACTTGGTCTAATATATCGTTAGGTAAAAGTGTGTTTCTTTAGTATACATTAGTATGCATTTGTAGTTAGGAAATCCGACGGTCACGATATGTTCCCGACATAGAATGATCTGATGGTTTATACTCTCCTCGATCTTAATGGCCATTGATCTGTGGCTTAACACCTGATTGGTCCATGATCTCTATTTAAAGAGCACGGAGGGTCATTTTCCGATGATCGATTGTGAGAAACTCTCTTGAAAAATCTCTCTGTAATCTTTTTCTTTGCATTAATAAACTGTTCCAAGTGGTCGCGTTGGTTGGGGCCGTGGATGTTTCCCCGTAGGGGTTTTACCATGTGAAAACATCGGTGTGTTGATATTTGACCTGGTTATGTGAGTGGTTACTAAATTTTTTCATCCTTTGTTGGAATACCTATGTTGTCGAACATGGTATTGGAGCCTGTTTGAAGACCCGCTCCTATTGTAGATCGAGATCGTGAAGCTGAGTTGCCTCATCTCCATTTTCTGGCATTTTCGTATATTTATGGGCTGAGAGGACTGTTCCATTGCGTCCGGATCACTCGTTTCATTTAGAAACACTTTTTGTTTCACTCGAAAAGGTTTCTGTTTGCCCAAGATATAGCCATTACAGTCAAATTCGAAGGTATAAAGTCTGAATACACATTTTTTTAAAATTTTTGCAAAGTTTTGATTTTATTTCGGTTTGTATTTTTTTATTTCTGGGCTGATACTCTTTTAGATCTGCGTATGTTCTTTTCCCTGTGCCTTGTACGATCTCGGAAAATCAGAAATAGATAGGAAAATGTGCATCTTCCTGGTAAGCTAACTGAGATCTAACCCTTGCTGTCATCGAGAAGCGAATTTTTTTTCTTGTGTGAAAAGAGCTTTTTTTGGAGCATGCTCTCCAACAACAAAAATCCTCCTTCTGAACATTACAATATGTTTTGCTAGACCATTTGGTTAAAACTTGCCTTATTAAGTAAGAGGTCTTGAGTTCAAGTCTCTCATTTGTTACCTTTTTTGAAAAAGTTCATGCTAAAAATTGTAAAGTGCATTTCACTTCAAGTATAAAAGTGAATCACTATAAGTAGCTTTATATTTTATTTTAGAGTTATTTTGCATGCAACTTTTCTGTTATAAGGTAACCTCATTATAAAATTGATCCCCACTTCTCTTTATAAAAGTGGGTCACTTCATAAAGTAGCTTACACTATCACATGGTTATTTGGTTATTGTTTATGACTTTTTAAAAGGGGCATAACTCTCACATCGGAAGTCCGTTTTTAGTGTCGTTTTTTTTAAAACCGCATAACTTTTCGAGATCTTTCCATCCAGATCATTAGTTTCAATTTTTAAATCCACATTATCTACATATTTAATATGTCTTCTACAAGTATTGTCATGCTTACCAGCAACAACTACTGCCAATGGAGATCCCATATGGAAGATTTATTAAGAAGTAAAGGCCTGTACCGGATTACCATGGGAAAGGAAACAACCCCCACTGATGATGATAAGAAAGCCAAATGGGATAATAGGAATGATGAAGCACGTGGACTAATTGGAATGTCCATCTCTCCTAATCTAAGGTACCACCTTCAAGGAATTGATGACCCCGAAGTAGCCTGGGACAAGATTGAATTTGTGTTTGGTAAACTCAATATTATTCAAGCACAACAGTTAGAAAATCAAATACTGACCTTGAGTCCAAGTGATTTTTCTTTCTTTGGAGACTATCTATCTAAGTTTAAAACACTCAGAATTTTATGTGAAGAATGTAAGATAGTAATGAAGGAAGAGCGTTGCATATATCTTATTCTTTATAAGCTAGGTAGTGCATATTCTATGTTTGTATCTACCTTCTATGCCATGAAAGAGGCTATAGGGAAAGCTTA
>JASDQU010371192.1:62235-92347 GCA_032191745.1 Picea mariana | reverse complement strand
GATATGTTCCCGAAATAGAGTGATCCGACGGTTCATACTCTCCTCGATCTTAATGGCCATTGATCTGTGGCTTAACACCCGATTGGTCCATGATCTCTATTTAAATAGCATGGAGGGTCATTTGTCGATGATCGATTGTGAGAAACTCTCTTGAAAAATCTCTCTGTAATCTTTTTCTTTGCATTAATAAACTGCTCAGGCTTCACATCATCACAACTATTTTTTTCATCAACTGCATTTGTTAAAACACAAATATGTTGGCTTCTATGAGGTAGCATCATTGTATATTTAATTTCCTTTTGTTTTTTATCTGCATTTTCTTTGCACTCTTTTTATTGCCTATAAAACAAAAAAAATATCATATTATGTCTTACCTACATAAATCTCTTTCCTATAAATTTCATTAATTATTATTAAACAAATAACATACTACTTAGTGGATTTACAACTTGCATGTTTGTCAAACCAAGAGACGATAAATATTCATTATTCTTTCTCACAGGTTCTCTACGAAAGTGCTCATATTTTTTCAATGTTTTAGCATTATGATCACTAACATCTAGTAACTTGTGCCTTAAAGTCCTTTTCCTTGTTTCCTGAATTCCAAATAAACAATAATGTATAAATCAACAACTTGAATCAATAGAACAAAAGTGGAATATGAGCTTGAATCTCATATTTTATTAGTGCATGTGCTGAAAATTAAGTGGGCATGTGAAAAAAAAATGTCACTTAAAATCATCCCTTGAAGTGTTTCTTATATATCTTGAAATCAACAATAAATAAGTGTAATACAAATTCATATTTTGTACTCAAAACACTAGTGGTTAAACAATGACAATACTGAAAATTTAATCAAGTAATTACACCAAAATCCAAACATGTAGTAAGATTATCAAATGGACTTATTATTTATCCCTTAAAAGTAAGTGAAATGCACTTCAAATTAGTAATGAACATCCTAGGTTTTGTATACAATGTACCCGTAGAATAATGATGATTATATTCAGAAATTTATGAGTAAAACAATAGTTAATAAGAATACCTATACTCAAGATATTTATTATAGTAAATCAACCATAAATCATCAGTAAATAGTGAAATACAAACTCAGATTTTGTACTCAAATCAACAGTACTTAATGATGACAATACTCAGAATTTAATTCACTGATTTCTCTAAAATCCAAACATATAGTAGGATGATCAAATGGGTTTATGATTAGCCCTTAACAGCAAGTGAATTTCACTTCAAATCAACAATGAACATATTTGGTTTTGTATACAATTTACCAGCAAAATAATGATGATTAGATTCAAAAATTTATTAATAAAACAACAATGAGTAAGCACACATATAATCATATCTTTATTACAATGAATGATAAATTAAACCATACATATAATGAAATTTTAAGTGACAAGCTGACAAGTTAACGTGAAAGGCTAGTTAAGGTGACACAACATCATCATAATCATCTACATTGCCACTAAGATCAGAATCCTAATCAATCATGTCTGTATCTACTTGATTTTCTTCCTCATCCCCATCTTTGAAATGAAATATATTTTCTCTCCCAATCTATTCATTGGTAATCAAAATAGCTTCCTCGGACACTCCATCATTGCCTTCAACCACTTCTTTGAACGTTTATGGTAAATTTACATATTTCCCATCAAGCATTATATTGAAAACTTCCATAAATTTTCGTTTTGAACGAGACTCTATTTCAATGGAATATGACCATCTTGGGATTCTTACATCATCAATTAGAAATGATTGGTTAATTTGAATAGGGGAAATATACGGCTCATCCATAACTTATAAAAATTGTCGTGTATTTGAGCGTACAAATCCATACTCATCAAGTTATATTGTGGATGGTCGGATCCACTTACATTTTAATAATATAGGACTATTTTCACCGAAATCCAACTGAATAATTTCTTGGATGAATACAACAAAAAAATTCTTCTCTGTTTCGTGAAGAAATTCAACACTAACAACACAATCACATTTTTTCTTTCCTTTGTCTTTTTCTTCCACTCTTACATGACTACCTTAGGCCCAGATTCCACTAAAACGCATACCCCATAAATGTGGAGATTGTGAAAGCTCACTTTCCTCCATTTTTATATCTTGTCCTTCTTATTTTGCATCAGTGACTGCATTAGCAATCCATTCTTCAAATTTTGGAAACCATTCACCAACAATCAAATCATGACGTCCCATGCACTTTTGAGGTTGATGTTGCATCCTTGTTTGATTCTCTTATTCATATTTTCTACATAGAATATTACTATACAAATATTAATATTAATAATATAAATGTGTAAATGCAATTGAGTAAACAAATTATTGTGTAAAATAGTTTTTACCTATGCCACTTATCGAACAAAGATGTGTTTTGAAGAAAATATGCATGCATCTCACTTCTTTCTTGATGTGATATATTGAAGAGATATCCATTGCCTTCTAACACTTCGCTTGCAACTCTGTCATCTTCGTTATCATCCCATACACATTGATTGATATGTTTAAAATCCTTCATATATTTTGTGCAAAATCCCATGGCCTCTTGCATTGAATATTCCTCAAAAATGCTGCATTCTGGTTTTTCCCTAGTACGGATATTTTTTTTCAAAAACTTCATATATCATTCTATAGGATACATCCATATCGTTCTTACTCGACCAAAATTCTCTAGTTCATATTCTAGATGTACCAAAAGATGCATATAAATTTTAAGTATTTTTGGTGTAAATTCTCGTTCCAATAGAAAAAGTACTTCAACAAACTCCTCTCTCAAAATATTAAATTTCAAAGGATCTAATACATGTAAACTAATTATCTTTCATATTAGTCCCAACCTTATAATTGCCAATCTTGGCCCCTTTTACAAACATAGTATTTTAACCATAATAGGTAAAATATCCTCAATTATGACATGATAGTCATGGTTCTTGAGGCATCTTAAGCTATTAATGTCAGTTTGGCTTCTAATATTACTACTTACATATATAGTGGTAAGGTAAGTACGAGACATCAACTGTAAGAATTGTGCATGTTGTTCCTTTGTCCAGACATAAGGAGCACTAGGTTTTCTATATTTTTCATCATTGTATTTTTCAACCCAAAGATTTTGATGAATATTTAGTTCTAGAAATCCTTCACTTGATGAAATAGTATCATATGTACCAAAAAGAGTTTCTATAATAGCATAGGTCATATTTTTCTCAATATGCATAAAGTCAACAATATGCTTAATGCCTATATCCTTAATGTATGGGAACTTATAGAATATGCACAATTGTTTTACACCGCTTTCATTACATGGATCATCTCTACTACTAACAATCCAATCAATTTCAATAAATGACATTATTTTTTGTTCATTCTCAACAATGTAATCACCTATTATTAGCAATGGTGCTTCACAATTCACTTCAAAATTGAAACATGTTTTTTGTCGGCGATATGGATGATTCATTTTAACATAAGGATGATGTATACAATGAATACACTTGTGCAAATTTCTTGAGTGCCTCACAAAATACTCAAAGTTGCAAGAAGGACACCCATGGTATCCATGAATAGTGAGACGAGTCAATGTTCCATATGTAGGAATATCATGAATCATAAACAATAAGGAAGCTCTTAAAGTGAGTTTAATTGAATGACCTTCCCTTAAAGATTGAATTGCTTCAATTCCTTTCAACAATTAAAATATCTCATCATATAATGGCTCTAAATAAGCATCAATTTTATATGAGGTCAGACATTTTTTCCTGGTATAATTAATGATAGAAATAAGAAAAATGGTTTAGTTTCTAACCATGGAGGAAATTTATAATTTCTTAAAAACATTGGCCAAGTTGACCATTTAGTACTTTGATATGAGAATATATTTTCCCCATCTAGAGCCAAACCCAAACTTATATTATGAGGATATTGAGAAAAATTAGTCCATCTATTATAAAATTCCATCCACTTCTGAGAATCAGGCACATGTCGTTGTTTTCCATCGGTCCTCTTATTTTGGGCATGGCATTGCATAAGTTCAGCAATGTATCTACACCTATACAATCATAGTAATTGTGGGATTATCAAAAAGTGGTGAAGAACCTTTTTAGGAACCACTGTTGATTTCAACCATGGTCTGTACCTCACTTCATGAGATTTCAAAGATTCACTCTCACTTGTAAGATTATTGTCAAATAATACACAACCATTCACACATGTGTGGATGTTTTCATACCCTAAGCCTATATTAGTCATTTTTTTTTTTAAATTGACTTTGTTTTATTAGAAATGTGGATTCAGGTGGTAACAACAAACTTAATAATTCCAATAAATGATCTACACTCTCATTTTTCCAACCAAACGCCACTTGAAAGTTCAAAACTTTAAGGATTGTTTTCAAATGACTTAACTTGCAATTAACATACACAGCCTTTAAAGCATCCTCCATCGACTTGGCCCAATCAATGTTTAGACCCCCATTCAACACTATATCAACTTCAAACCCTCCATCTAACATTTTTACATATTCATCTATGTTTGGTGACACTTCATCTATGCTTGTTTTCTCTTCATCTCTCACACTTTGCAATTCTATCATATATTCATAATAATTGCAATCACAAGGGCTTCTACCACTATGCCCATATCTTATCATATGTCGAAAAATAAAATTTATTTTTTTCACCTTTCCACCAAGACAATCATTACATGGACATGAATATTCATGAATATTTGTCCATTACATTCTCATTGACTACTACCTCATCATATGCATGGTATTCATCCATACTGAACCTTCGATGTTGATCCCTCTTTAATGTTCTGCATTCTCGTATTAAGTTAGTTTCTTATTTTAGGAAAAAAATAGAAATCAAAACACCAAGAATCCATTACATCCCTACAGCCACAACATTACTCTTCAATCCCCACCCTCCCCCAAATAAAAAAATACCTATTTGGGCAAAACAAACCAAATCCTTATTAACAACTAAAGAGCTCAAGAAAAATGGAAAACAAGAATCCAAAGAGATAAGGTGAGTGCTAGATTTAACTCATTTCACCAAAGTTAATTCTACTTTTGTAAGTTGGAACAATTCAACAAGACCCATTCACCCCAATTCTTTTGCAAATTGTAGAGTTACAGAAGTATAATTAACCAAATATTTTCTTAGATGCATTATCTGTCATTTTATAATTATTTGTAGAACTATTTCAATGACGATCCTCGATTTCCTTCACATTCTCTTAATTGTGATAGAGTTTGGTGTATCCCTAAACATGAATCTTGGAAACATATTGAACAAACAAGGTTGATTGGTGGTGTACATTATGTTTCTTCTTGGAAATAGATTTGAATTTTAAAGTTGGAATTCATGGGGGTCCATGGGTTGATACCCATAAGAAACCTTAAAGGGGGAGTGTTCCATACTGGAGTCTACTATGTGATTATATTAATGTCAAAGACGCGAAGTGCCTTGCCTCACTGTTAGTTTTTGGAGTAAGACATGCAGAGAAATAGACCAAGGTGTGATTCATGGCTTACATTCGGCTATTTGTTTGAGGGTGAAACATATTGGAATATTGGATCTTACACTCAAAATGATTCCATAGGAATTTCCAACATTGAATCAGAAAATGAGCATATATATCAAAGGTTATGGTATGTGAAAAACAAAATGGTGCCAAAATATGTCTATAGATAGATGAATAATTTGTTATGTTGTAATTGTATCTTTGCAAGGGAGAAACAACACCATCTTGGAGAAACAATAAACAACTACAAAATCATAGTCATGTTTCTAGAATGTCATAGGATGTCCATACCATGGAAATGACCTCGCATGGTTGGAAAGGAATCAAGAGTGGATGATATAATCTAATCTTGTGGCGGGTAGGTTTATTCTAACTACATAAGGCACAATAATGAATAAAATTGTTAACCTATTGTTGCATGGGGGGTCAAAAAAATATTTCTATAGATGTTGGAGGTTTTTCTTAGTGCCGAAGTGAGCCCCATAAAGATAAGAATGGGTCTTGAAAATAAAAATAGGTCGAGCATTGGAGGTGGGCACATAGAGTTACTAAATTTTATACAACCAAACATCCTGGATCATATAATTAAAAAATGGTGTTTGGTTGATCATAGTAGGTTTTTGAGTCAATGTGTTATTTGCCTCACATGCTCTCAAAGATTGAACACAATTACACCACTATTGAAACTCCAAAAGGATGAGCAAGATTACACCACCACTGAAAGAGAATGATTGAACTAGTGTATGCACTAAGTGATAAAAATAGAATTGATGGTTATAGGGCTTAAACGAATAAAGTACTACGGTTCAAGTCAATAGTCAAGTGGGTTACGCCATGTTTTCATTTAGATTTAGTTAATACCATTATGTGTTTCAATAACTACAGTAATATAGTAGTAAATGCAACCAGAGGAGATGCGATTAATAAATGATGTAGGAGCATCGCCAACTCATCAAGGAGCATCGCCCATGACAAGCGAGCCAGCATGGAAGACAATGAACAGCTGGACAAGTCCAGCCGAAACTTTTTTGAATTCTCATTCAAGATGGTGCGCCAATGTGTAAATGATGCATTTATGGGAAGCGCATTTGTATATTGTATTGGACCTTGAGCCTTTAATCTCTCGTCCTTTGGTAGATAGGAGGCATTTACTAGATTTAATGTTGTTAAATAGGAATTTAATTGTAGATTTGATAGTCTAGAGCCTGAGAGGGAAAACGGATATAGACACCCTCATTGTATTGTTGTATTATGAGATAATCAATCAAGCATTCAGAGAGAAGAGTAGCAGAGAACATTGTATGAAGAACACCCATGTATAGGCATTTGAATTAATAGAAGGAAGCTTTGATTCAAATCCATGGTTATGTGTCTATTGTCTGTGTATTGTTGATATGCTCATGAATGTTTGTTTTCTGTCATGCATTTTCTTTGTATGTGCTGTGCATGTGATTTCCGTTTCAGTTGAAGTATGAAAGGGGGAAAGAATAAGTTTCAATTGTTTCTCTATCTGAGCCAGGAGATTCCTGCAAAGAGTGTAGTCGAAGTCATCCGCAAGAGTGCGTTGATGAAGGTTCAGTAGTTAAATTGTGTTCTCATTCGCCCGGAATTTGGTTTGGGTTCTTGAAGCCGTGCAAGAGAGTGCGTCGGCAGAAGAAGAAGTCTCAGTTGTTAATCTGAGCAAAGGAGATTCAAGACTGCTGCTGCAGGAGTTGCGCAGATTCGAAGAAGTTCGAACACTTAAAGTGTTTACAGGGTTGCCGCAAGGAGTGCGCACGAAACCATCTGAAAGAATCAGAGTGGAAAGCCCAGAAGGTTTAGCACCCTCATGATATTGTGAAGGAGAGCCCAGAGAGTTTGATCGAAGAAGGGCTAAGCAGGAGTTGCAAGCGCAGGCGTTGAAGAGCAGGTTCCGTGGAGGAACACTTAGCCATTTCTGAGAAGCCTTCAAGAAGGAGGAATCGACGGTCAAGATTCACGAGGGAAACAGCGGAATCTCGTCATCCATCAGATATCGGGAAAGTTGCGTGGGTCTTAAACCCCAACGAGTAGAGAAGGAGTTAGGGAATCATTGGAATTCAGCTCATTAGAGAATCGGAGGTTCCGAGGGCATAGGATTCTCGCAGGAAGAAATCGTGATCCGCAATTTCCCGAGAAGATCGGAGCCGTTGATCACAGCAGGGACATGTGGCAAGAAATCTCGTAGAGTCGGGGATCGGGGAATGGAAAGTCCCGTGCACATGGTAGTAGAAATCGCGATATCCCGATATGTGATTTCTTGATGGAGTTAAAGACGTACTAGAGGATAGGTGTCGAAAGGCCAACCCTCGCAAGGAGTCAGTGACAGGTGGCGTCGGCATATCGTGAGCTCAGGGTTTCGCGAGTTGGGGCCGCAAAGATTTGCATCAAAGTTTGAGAGGTCGCGAGGTGCGATATCCCGACGGTAATGTAAGTCGTGTGGGACCACAGATCAGTGAAACACAAGTGGCAGAGATCAGAGATCTCGCGAGTTCGGGGCTCGCAACTTAAAAGCCCAAATATTTGAAGGTTCAAGTCGCGAGACGCGAGACTGCGAAAGTGAGACAGGAGAGCATTGGAATTCACCGCATCGGGACTCGAAAGTTGGAGGAATGAGCACTGGAGGTCGCGAGTAGCGAAGTCCCAATAAAGTAAGAGAAGGTCAGCATTGACTGGGCCATCGAGATTCGGGGATTGGTGAGACCCGATCTTGTGAGTGTAGGACTCGCGATCACACGAGGTCCGATTTCCCGATAGCACAAGGGGAGATCGTCATAGAAGCATCCTGTGGGTGCAGAAAAGTCTCGATAAGGGATTTGAAGAAGCAATTTAGCTCTTCGGGCCGAGGGAAGAGAAGGTCCTGGTGGAAGCGGACGTGCCTAGGGTGTGCGTTTGTATCAGTAAAGGACCCATCACTAGTATCTAGAACAAAGATTGAAATGGACCCATCAGACACATAGGAATGAGAAACAATTATGGGGTCATATAGGAATGAGAAACAATTATGCGACCATGACAACACTGAAGGAAGTTACATAATGGAACACATGCAATAAGGACAAGGGACCCCAACACAAACACACTAGGCTATGGTAGGAGGGGATGACCAAGATCTAAAGAAAACTCCAATTGTTTGGGTGGGTAAACCAGTAGACAGAGAAATTGAAGAAACGAACAGAGGACCACAAAAAATTAGAGGAAGAACAACTCACCACGAAGCATGAAAATAAAATAACAAAAGAATATGACAGAGCATGTTGTAGAACTGAACATGAATCATGTAGATCTATTGGACAAAGGAGGTTGCTTGCTAGTATGTGTTGTTATACTACTTGGAAATAGGTGGAAAAAATAAAATTGGAACTTTATGGACATAACAAGGTTTCAAATTACCTTTGAATTCACTTCAGATGGCATCCCAAAATTTAACTTCGCTGCATAGGGCCCCACTGACTTCATATTCATTGTAGAGGACCTAGAAAACTTTAAATTCCTTGCTCGCCTTTGCAAAAGTCTACAAGTCCTCTCCAAACAAGTTTTATCATCCATGCATGAAAGTAGGTACTATACTTATATCATCTAAAACCCAAAATTCCTCATGCCATCAAATTGACATACAAACCCTCTATGGTCGGCTCCAGTTCAAATTCATGCCATCAAATTCATAGAAAAAACCTCTCTCATCGGTCATGGCTCCAATTCATGTCATAAAACCCCAATTAACAAACTCTCGTTCTATTTGTAGAGATTCATTATATAAATAATTATCCTCCCACTCCCTCAAATTATTTCCCATAGTGAAACAACTGCAAACCCCACTCACCTGAATCGTCTCCTAGAAACCAGTGAAAGAACCCCACTCCCCCAAATGTTTTCCTAACCAGTGAATTAACAAGGTCTCTTTCTCGACTGGAGTACTCACCACTTAAAATTATTCCGCAAAAATCATTAATACTGCTCACTCCCCCATCAAATGACCTCTGTCGGGGTGAATTCTTCACTGTCTACTCCCCACTCCCGCTAATGATTTCCCAATACACTTCCCACTCCCTCCAATAATTTCTAAATATGCTAACCATGCGCGCAATACTAGCCCAACAATATATGTCAAATGGGAAATGGATCTTTTTGATATCGTTGGAGATAATATTAGCCACTTAATTAATATCATATTGTTTATGATCTTAACATATTTTCATATGATAATTTTTTTTTTTTATGCTGGCGGAATCGGCAACTGGGTCAGTCTCGTACTCGCGTGACACGGGGTCGATTCCGACCGCTACCACTATAACCTCTAGGTGCCATACGTATGCCCCTTCCGCAGGCACGGGTAAGTCAGGGGGATTTGAACTTGGAACCTCATCGTACATAACACGCTATATCACGGCACTTGCCAATTGAGCTGCCCCCCGGGGGCTTCATATGATAATTTTATATCATAATGTAAATTTGCAATATATAATATATAACCTTGGAAAAAAAACATTTACAATATATAAATTTTACAATAAATAGATGCATTTTAGTTTAATAAGTATAATTTCATCGCTTAGGAATATGCCATGGATTAAGCCAGATAGATGTTGTAGATTTCAGTCTAGCTTATTTGCTATAGTCCCCTTCTCATTTTTTTTTAAGAATAGATTACCAAATGGTCTACTATAATAAGACCTTAATAGAAACCATAAGATATATAACAGAAAATAATATATATATATATATATATATATATATATTACCAAATGTTAGTCTAGAGGAGTAATAGTCATTTATTTATTTCATTGACTAATTATTTAGTTGTGTTTTTTACCCAACAATACAATCAATCATTTAGTTTAGTTATTTATAAATGTGTTGCACAAAAATTAGTAGAATTTAGTCATTTTTAGTTGTCTTGACTAAAAGTTTTAGTGACATAGTCATTTATTTGTCAAATTATACTAGTGTTAGCAACAATTGAACTTGACATTGAAATACAATGGAATATCTAGTGGAATCATAGTGGAGTATGAATGTGTGGAGTCTCTACGAGAATCATAGTGGAGTCTCCAGGTGAATAACCGAATAGCCTGTGTCTAATCCTTGCCACCTTCAAGAACCATATCTAATCTTTATAAAACCTCATGGAAAATATTGAAACTTTGTTCCTCGACAACTATGCCAAAATGATGTTGTAACTTGAGATGGTTTTTGGATGCTTAGAAACCATGCAAAGAGATCTTGAAAACCAACTTAAGGGAACAAGTTGGCTCTTAGACCTGAGGGGGATTCCTCATCAGATTTAAAATTGATTTTCAATTGTTGGTTTCCGATTGTCACTAACCAGCAGTGTTGAGGATAAAATGGAAAGAAATTAGAATTAAGAGACTATAAATCTCTCGGATCATAGCCTAATCCATTGGGCATGTAGTCTCATCCAACATAGAACAAAAGATGATAATGGAAGATGGAAGAAAATGAGAAGAACATTAAATATCAAGCCCAACAAAGAGTAAGGAAGTTTCCCTTAGTCTCTCATGAAGAAATAATGAATTATTGAGAATTAGACAATGAATCTAGCAAAAGATAAATGCATGAGTTGGGTATAGATTATGAATATGACACACAAGTGTTTAAATAAAATAATTTGTATATATATATATATATGTGTTTACAAATTAATAAAACATATAATATCAATCTTACTACAAATTATAAAATGAAAGAAATAAAAAGAGAACTCAAGCATCTGATTTGGATCAATTGTTTCTTTTGTTTCCGTTATACTGCTTTGAATGTTGAATGAATCCCTTCAATTTCTCAAATTGATTATTCAATTGCTTCCTTAAAATCTGGAACCGACTTTCTAACTCAGAATAAACACTGAAGAACATTTTGGATCAATTGTTTCCTTTGTTTCCGTTATACTGCTTTGAATGTTGAATGAATCCCTTCAATTTCTCAAATTGATTATTCAATTGCTTTCTTAAAATCTCGAACCGGCTTTCTAACTCAAAATAAACACTGAAGAACATTTTGGATCAATTGTTTCTTTTGTTTCCGTTATACTCTTTGAATGTTGAATGAATCCCTTCAATTCCTCAAATTGATTATTCAATTGCTTCCTTAAAATCTGGAACCGACTTTCTAACTCAGAACAAACACTGAAAAACATTTTGGGGCTCTTAACAACTCAACCCTATGCGCTATCCCATTTTCCATATATAACCACACATAATCTTAATTTATTATATTTGTAGACTTGTTGCCCAAATATAAAATTTATATTCTTCTTAAGGCTTTGTAGTGAAGATTTTCGAAAGTTGGGCATTTTATGATGATGCTACATTAAAACAGATTTTTGTTCATGATAACATGACGAAATCAGTTAAATATTCATACTAATGCTTCAGAGTGATGTCCAATGTCGAACCATGAACAATGAATGCTTTATTCTCGTGGTAAGCAGAACGCGTTCAAGACTTTTGGAAAATTCAGCAAGATTCTTACCTTGAATATGTAAAACCTGAACTTTTGAATGAATATAAATGAAGTTACACAAAACCGTAATTTGAATTCTGATATTCTATTTGTCACCAGTAGGTTTCCAAAAATTCTTATCTTCTCTTTTCTTAAACAATCTTTAATGACAGTAGCGCCAAGTAGTTCAAGATTGTGTTTTAACTGTTGGCAACCTTGGCTACCTTCCACTTCCTATGAATCAAAACACTAATTGCTTTCTTGTATAAAATGTACCAATCCCTGTATTCATCTTCTTTCAAGTCTCTCCATGCCAATGTCGTCCATCTATCCAAGCACCACCACCACCACCACATGTCATTGGGAGAAATTTTGGAGGAGAGGTTTTACTTCGACCTCGGACAAACAAACCAGAGTGACAAGATGGATGACGTCCAATCTACTGTGTAAACGTGAAGCCCTAATCTTCTTATGGAACGATGGAAATGCACATCCAAATCCATGAAGCTTGCATATAAAATCTTCATTAGATACCTTCTCGATGTGGAATTTGGCTCGCTTATGAATGATGCAACAAGTAAACACAGACCTACAATTCTCAGAGAAAAGGATTTTCCATCGACAGAAATATCTTCCCTAAACTGCCAATAATTCATGTCCACCAAGACTTTGAGAGGAACAATGATATTTCCAATCTGGAGATCGAATTTTCGGGGTGTCGCGTGGTCAATCATGGTGTCAATTGAATTATCGTTCGAAAGATTGACCTCCCCAGGTTTTCTGCCTATCTTTTGGACAATGGAGCCTTTCAAATCAGAGACAACTTTGATGGTAGTCGGTTCTGCTGAAGCAAAATATCCGCTAATAACCACTAGATCGAAACAATTAGAGCCTTCAGAGCCATGGCGACACAATAGATCCATTGAAGATGAATCCAAAATCAAATTCCACGAACTTCTCATTGGGTGTAATGTCTTTTGGAGTTTCAGCAAAAGGAAATGCTTTCTTCTTAAAGAGGAGCACACAAAAACAAAATGAAACCATTAAAACAAATCCCCAATAAAAGAATGTAGTAGTGAAGCATTCCAAAGCCGGGCCTGGAAATGGTTAAAGAATGATGCAAATAGATTCCAAGCTTCAATATATAAAATTTCATCGAACTTCTTCGATTTATATCCATGGCTAACTTGGCCGAGGTAATTTCTATAAATGCAACATCAATACTATAGACAAAATAAAACTTGTGTGAACCATCACCATTTGTACTCATTAAACCTGATTAAAACCACCTCTTTCTTTGGCACTAGGTTCTTAGCTTACGGACATATTGTTTGAAGGTGCTTTGATTTATATTATAAATGCAACATCAATACTATAGACAAAATAAAACTTGTGTGAACCATCACCATTTGTACTCATTAAACCTGATTAAAACCACCTCTTTCTTTGGCACTAGGTTCTTAGCTTACGGACATATTGTTTGAAGGTGCTTTGATTTATATTAAGGATGGAAATTTGGTAAGTTAAGGCAACCTAACATCATGAGACTATATGATATAAAGACTATGGATTAAGTCACACCCCCGACATTATAACTCACATGAACTATAGGTAAAAATTATTATTTTTATTTGAGTATGGATTAACTAACACCCATAAAATTATAACTCACATGAACTATAGGTAAAAATTATTATTTTTATTAGACTCTTTAAATAAAAGACTATTCAAAATAATAATAATTTTTTATTTTTTTAAAACTTGACTACATATAGTTACGGGATTGATACACAAGACACAAAGACTCGCATTTGATTTTGGCAAAAGATCTATTATGTGAGATTTTAGTTATGAAAAAAAAGGATGGTAGATTAGGAAACTTGACTTAATGCGGAGGTCACGGACAAATCTACAAGACTTTGAGGTGATAGGAAATTGGCGGATTTTTGTAATTTTTGCAAGAAATTAGAAAATTTTAACAGAAATAATCTATGTTACCACAAGTGGAATGAAATCTGATGTCACTAGAACAACTATACAAGTTGCTTGAAACATTCTTGAAAGGATCTTGTTGTTGATATTTGGTGTCTCGTTTATTCAAAGACTTATTGGAGAAATTGTGCTCGGAAAAGTGGCATGAGTAAATTCGTTTTAGGTCATTATCTCAACATGACAACTTATTCAAATTCATAGTGTGAAGATAATTCATGCTCGAAAGTACAAAGAGTGGGTTGAATATGTGCATCCACATGACCTTGTTGCAACCATTGAGTGTGCATGCATAAGAAGTGGCATGCATTTGAGAAAATCATTGAAGAAATTTTGAGATTTATTGATCAAGGCTTATGAGTTTTAACCATTTTCATAACCCTTGCTTAAATGAATCTATATACTAGGAAAAGAGTGCAGTTCGAAACGTTGGTTTTAAAATTGATGAAGGAGTTTGTTAATCAAGTTAACTTTCACAAGAATTCTTGTCAATCACTAATTTACTTCTTTTGAGGATCCCAATATGTGCATAAATGCATTTCCAATTGAAATAATATAAGTATGCTTATTTAGATGGTGAATATCCATCTAACTATTGATTCAAAAATAGGTGATAATAGCACAACAACTGAGTAGTTTGGCCATTGTGACTTACTTGGTTGCTTTTTTAGTTTTCTGAGAGAACATATTTGATAGTATTGTGATTATTTAAAAAAAAAATTGATGTCATAGAATTTGTCTAACTTAGATAGTGATGGATTGATTATAGTTTGGGAATGAGATAACGTCTTTTTTCATTTATGACCTTGGTTCCAAGCCATCTAGAATGTGTGTTATCTCCTACAATTTTTCAGGTGACAATATTGTCCATGTGAACTTGGAGTGGTGGTGTCCGTAATGGATTCCTACATTTAAGAGGAAACATTCAACAATCCATTTAGATGCACACACACATAAAACACCGACATAAATAACATAGCATTTACCCAGTTACTCAAATACAAGCAAGCTCAGAACTTGAAAGAAATTCCCTCTTCTTATATATTCCTTTAGAAAATATTTACAAGGAGTTCAATAGCTCTCAAATTCTTCTTTCAATAATGACAACAACAAAAACAACAACAACCTTTCTTGGGCACATATTACATTGATTTATAGATGAGGCGGTTTCTGAGGATTTTCCTCGATCCTATCTTAGTGATTTCATATCACAACTAAAGCATCCTACCACTAGGATTATTACAATAAATGAGATATTACAATCTAGATACGAGTCAGTGCTCAAAGTGTGTACATCCTATAAACATTAAAGGAAAATACAATCCCCTAGAGCACATACAATGGCTCAAGCTTCAAGACCTCATGGGATCTTTAATTACAATTCTTTCAAAAATTAAATTGATCCTCCCTCCTTAGAATCCAAAGTAGTTGAGTGTGCTACATTGGATGTTGAGTCATCTTCCACCCTATGTAATGTACACCAAATTTATCAACAACAACAAAAAAATTGTTAGTTTCATTAAAATTGCTTGACTCTTCACTATTTGTTCCACATAACTTTATTATCGTCACTTATCAAATATAAATCATGCATTGTTTACAGTATCTATTTAGAGACTATAGTATACATACCATAACAATGATACTATTCCTATCATTCAACATCTATGTAAGTTGTTTACCAAAGATCCCAACTTAGATCTAAATCTCAACACATTCAACTTTATATCCATTATGTGAAATATTAACACTTACCCCTATATGACCCCATATATGGAGTCCTTAACATATACCATCATGAATATGTATATAATTAGTGGATTTAGCATACAAAATAATCCTTAATCATTATATATATACTCCATACCCATATATACTTCACCACATGGAATCCTTAACAAGTACCAACATATATGTATATATTTGATTTTACATATAACACAAATCTTACCTATGCTATATACATATCATACTTGTTATACACAGATGTCATATATCATAGGTACTTTATAACATTTCTCTATTCCTAGAATTATTATGGAAATCCACCCAAATGTAATTTATGTTATAGCATAATGAAAGGTTATTAACTGAACAAGTGATAACGTTACCAAGGGTAGTTACAAGGTTGTCCTTCCAATGAAGACGTGATAGTACCTATACCCTAATTCCCATCGTTCTACACTTACGTCACACATAAACCCTATACCTAACAATGTGAAACCCCACTCGACTTGGTGACATGGCCAGCATTGAATAGGCCGTGGACTCATGTTAATGGTGGGTTTCTTTTCGACATGCACACATTTAACAGTGGTTATATCCATTAATAGAAGGCTTGTGACGTACTTATTGAGCTAGACAATTTAGGCGATCGCGCCCAATGCGGGCACAACATCATCAAACCTTCACATGGTAATTGTACTGCATAGTCCCATCACCCATTACTCCCCACTTGCAATTGTTTCGAGGTCACCACCATAATCATTTCCCCCCTTTGGCTCCATGTTCACTAAAACAATCGTACTCTTTCGGTGTATGCGTCTCAGCATTTAACCTTGGAACGTTCTTCTCTGAGTGGGTGGTTGATAATTTGGAACAAACTCGACGTGGTAATAATGGACGTCGTAGACCAGTCTGGTCTTCTCTCTATAAAAGGTAACCCAAAACTCATTTTTTTGTTTTCCTTTATTATTCCGTAACAAATTTCTGGATAACTTGTTTGCCAATCGTATTTGCATTTTGCCGTTGTAACTGTTTCTTTCTAGGCTCTTCTATTTTGAGGTTTTTGAGACTGGTTTAGAGTACACTTAGGTTAGGCTAGAACCCTTCGAATATTGAAGGTTTAAGTTTTCTTTTAATTTTGTTTAATCTCTGTACAAATCCCCAACATCCACGCTCTGTCTGATATATTTCATCACGATGAAAATCATGGTAAGTTCTGAAATACTCCAGTGTTAGCATTCCAAGTAGCATAACAGTTTTCTAAATCCTATCAGAGTTACCCTTTGAGTATTATGTTACTGCACTGTGAACTATAATTTTGTGTGAATAGAAATGTAGACATATATATAGCTTAAACTTTCCAAGGGATTTGTGGATTCAATCTGTTTACTTCCTTTACCATTCTGTAGAAATTCATGAACCCATTTACATGAAATCATGGTAACGACCCTCTATCTATAATTTACATTCGGTGTCTGTAAAAATATTATGCAATGGTGATTTAAATCCTCCAGTTCATGATTTACCGTATGTATTTTAATAAGTAAAGATCCATATGCATATCGTTATGTCATAACATTGACCCTCTATTTTATTGATTGCATTAGTATTTTGTATAAATAATTACTTGCATATATCTAGATCTCAAACTTTTGTACTTGAATTTATCTTTGTGCTTTATATAGCAACCCATAATTTACTTTCATTTATACAGAGAAGTATGGTAGATGATTTCTGTATTTTTTCTAAACCCTCGGAATTGAAAATGATTTACCTCTGTGGAAGGATTGTTATTTCACTATGTACAAAAATTCAAAATTTAATTCTCTTGTTCATGTATAAATGTTACTTACCCATCATGGGGATTTCTTAACTGAGCCTTTGTGATTTTTGTCTTAAATATTTTTCATTCCAAATAATTATACAACATTACATAAATCAAAATCCTACATTCTGTACATACACAATGGCATTGTTTTAACATTGTGGGATGCACAACTATACTATGTGTGTTTATTTTAACACTATTTAAGTTATAACTTATGTGTATACTAGGCATTGTTTTACCCTCTATGGGTTTCACAACTGTGCTATGCGTGGTTTTTTTAATCCTTGTGTAACTTATTTCTTATACTATGTGTGTGCATGTATTATTTATAGTTGCAATCAATTAATGATGTGGCCCTATCTTGTTTTGTGAGGGTACCCATCAGCAGGTTTTCGTTCCACTCCTCCCCCTTTGGGTTGAGGATAGGTCATTGTACAAGAGCGAGTGGTAAATTGATTCTATGTCGACTCAAGATAAGTACTACTTCGTCTCAGTTAATACAAGTAATTTCATTTTTTAAAATATAGTAAGGTTTACTAAGACCTACCTTTTATTTCTATAGGTTTATATAATTCAAGGGAATGGATCAAGGGGAGCCTTCTTACTCGAAAAGGTATTCTATTTATGATCTTGGTTCTTAGACACAACTTTTTATATTCTCTCTACCAGTGGTAAAGGGGTATTTACCCTAGGGTACTCCATTGCAATCAATTTGAACCATGGTTTCATGCTTATACAGGTTGTTTGTAATTTACCTTCAAAAGAATATACAGGTTGTTTGTAAATTACTTTTCAAATGAATATACAGGTTGTTGAAAACTATTTTGAACAATAATTAGTTAAGGTACAATTATTGTAGCATGCATTTGTAGAATATTAAGTCATTGTTTATCTGCAGTTGAATACATCAGAAATATGTAATTTTAATAGAAGAGGATTGTTATTTGTTTCATCAATTTTTATGGTACCTGTACAGAACCTGAAATGGTACTCTTCATATATATCTATATCCATCTCAATGGTTATTATGAACATCACAACAGTCCTATTTTTATTTTAAGCTTGAGTACACACACACACACACACACACACACACAATTATCTTATGTAGAAGCATAACCTTAATGGTTACCAGAAACCTACAACATTTCTCTCATTTCTTTATGCATGATTATACACATATATATATCACTATATATACATGTATAACCCAGTTTCATTAGCAATTAGAACTTACAATAGTTTTACTATTTCTACTAAGTGAGCACATATAACATTTATAAATAATTATCACATAAATCATATCATTCTTGGCATCTAATAATCAACAAAGTATTTAAGAAGAGGACAAGTAAAGGTACATATCTGAATATGATGTTGGGACACAAATGGAACAACCAAGTTCCACCAACCATAGAACATAAGAGCCAAGTTTGTTTGCTTTGTTCACCCCCTAGCTTGACAATGAATCCATAAGGGAGAATTTAAATGATCTTCCTTTGCTACAACTCTTTCCACAGATCATAAACTCCCTTGACTCACACTAAACAGTGTTCATAATAGCAAGTAGTTTCCTTTCTCCAATATACTAAGCAACGTCATGCCTCCTCCATATGTTTTACTTATATGCATCTTATGCCTAGGTATTTCCTTCCCTCCTTGGGAATTTTTGAAGCTTTACAAATCCCTGATTTTCAGGGGCTACTAGTGGTCAAATCCATCATTTTCCACTTGTAAAAATAAGCCCCGAGGAAACTCAAATATGTTCCCCACTCATGGGGTCATGGTCAATTATTTTCAACCTGGTTGTTCCATTTGTCTTCCAACATTTAAGATATAAAAAGGTTTGTATTTTACATGTGTCACAATCAAAAAGTTAGTTGGGCAAATAAAATCCTTTCCCAATAGTCATAAATAAATAATTACAATAATCAAATTCCAAATTCGGATTTTCCATAAATGGCAAATAATTTCCAAATTCAAATTTGCCAAAAACAAAAAATTATTCCCAAGTACACTTAGATTTTAATAATTAGTTATTTTGGGGGATATTACATCCTCCCCCCCTTAAGTACAACATTGTCCTCAGTGTTCATTCCTCTCTCGAAATAGTGTTCGATAATATTTTTGTAAATCTTCCTCAAATTCCGAAGTGGCCTCCTCAGGACTATAGTGCTTCCATTTTAGTTTTAAATTTGTAGGAAGTGCAATTTGATATGCCTCGGGTCTAATACGAGCTAAGATATCAAAGGGACCGCAAAACGTGGGTGCCAACTTTGAACAATTTCCTAGATTTAGGGAGCTTCTCTTTTCTTTGACCTTTAAGTATACATGATCCCCAACCCGAAATTCCTAGTGTCTCCTGTTTAAATATGCATAGATTTTTTGTCTATCTTGTGCCTTTTTAAAATTCGGTTGTACCTTTCTTACCATTTTCTCCATTTCCTGGATCATTTGTGGTTCCATCATAAGTCTTTCAATGGGATTATCCTAGCTAATAGGAGTTGTATATTTTCTTCCATACAATGCTTCGAAAAGACTCATCTTAGATGATGCATGATATCCATTATTGTATGCAAATTCCACTAAATGTAGGTATTCCTCCCACTTAGTTGGTTTCATTATTATGTACATTCGTAACATGTCTTCCACAATCTGATTTGTTCATTCAATTTTCCCATCCATCTATGGATGGTAGCTTGTGCTGAAATTCAAGCTAGTATCCAACCCTGCAAACAATTCCTTCCAAAATGTTGACATAAATTTGAAATCTCTATCCAAAATCACCATTTTAGGAATTCCATGCAATCTAAATATTTCCTTCATAAATATTTCAGTGATGTTAATTTCTTTATAAGTAGATTTTATAGGTATAAAATGTGCATACTTTCTAAGTTTATACGTCACTACCATAATCGAGTCATTTTGCTTTTGAGTTTTAGGAAAACCTGTGAAGAAGTTGAGTGATATAATATCCCACTTCCATTATGGTATAGGTAGAGGGTGCAGCAAGATGGTTGGATGTTGATGTTCAACCTTCATCTGTTGACAATCTAAGCATTTAGATAAGTATTCAACTGTCTCACCTTTCATGTTAGGCCAATAAATTCTTTTTCTCAAATTTGTTTCCATTTTTTGGTATCCTGGATGACCATAATATGGTTTTTTGTGCAATTCATCCAGAATTGTTAACTTTAAATCAACAGAATTTGGTATGTACGACCTGTTTTTGAACCTTAGAAGTCCATTTTTATCCAAACTCGAATCTGCTTTGTCATTTTTTTTTTCATTTCCTTGTAATTTTGCTACTGTTTTGATGTATTTTTCATCATTACAACTTGCACATTTTATTCTTTGTTCAATGTCATTTTTGTTCTTTGCTAATACTTATCTCAAAAAGTTTGTTAGTCCTTCATCTTAGGGAATCTACAACTTTTTTTTCTTTTCCCTTGATGTGTCTTACATCGAAATTGAATTCAATTAAGAAGGTCAGCCACCTTGCTTTCCTTCGGTTAAGATATGGTTGACTAAATAAGAATTTCACACCATTTTTATTGGTTAGAAACATAAACCCCCCCCCCCTCCCCCCCTCAATTAAATAATGTTGCCATATTTTTAGTGCATGAATTACAACTCCTAATTCCAAGTCATGTGTGACATAGTTCCATTCATGTTCCTTTAGTTTACATGATTTGTAACATATGTCGTGCCCCTCTTGAGTTAATACACCTCCCAAACCTTCTTTGCTTGCATCCATGAAAACTGTAAAGTCTTTATCCGGGTCTTCTACCCTTAAAATAGGTGTTGTAGTTAACAGTTCCTTTAGCTTATTAAAGTTGCCCTGACATTTTTGTGACCAAGTAAACCTTATTCCCTTTTTTTGTAGAGATGTAATTGGATATGCAATCTTAGAGAATCCTTCGATAAATCTGCAGTAGTAACTAATAATTCCCATAAATTATCTGATGTCAGCTACATCCTTAGGGATAGGCCATTCCATAATGGATCTTATCTTCTCTGGATCGACTACAATACCTTCTTCGCATATCGCATGTCTTAGGTACTATATTCTTCTTTGATAGAAGTCACATTTGTCAAATTTTTCATAAAACTTGTGTTTCCTTAAGGTATGAAATACTATTTTCATATGTTCTTCTTCCATTTTCGAGTAAAGTAAAATTTCATCAATAAATACCAAAACAAATTTATCCAAATACTGATTGAATATACTATTCATCAAACATATAAAGGTTTTTGGTGCATTAGTAAGACCAAACAAAATTACAAGAAACTCATAGTGTTTGTATCTCGTTCTAAAAGATGTTTTATTTATATCTTCATCCTTTATTCTGACTTGGTGATAACCAAACCTTAAATCTAACCTAGAGAACATCTTTACTCTTGCCACTTGGTCAAACAGGTCGTTAATTTTGGGTAGAGGATACTTATTCTTAATTTTCATCTTGTTTAATTGTCGATAATCAATACATAATCGTAAAGTTCCATCTTTCTTTTTAAGGAAAATGATCAGTGCTCCCCAAGCTGAGACACTTGGTTTGATATATTGCTTATCCAATAATTCTTGTAGTTGAATTTTCATCTCTGTTAATTCAGGTAAACTCATCCTATAGGGTGCCTTAGATATCGGGGTAGATCCAGGTAGTAGATTGATAGAGAAATCTATCTCTCTTCTTGGAGGAAGTTCTGGTATTTCATCCACAAATACATCTCTAAACCCATGTAAGACTGTAAAGTATTCTAGCCTGGGTTCCTCTTCTTTTCCTAACAGATCAGTTACTTGAATAGCATAAATTTGGAAACCTGTATGCATGCATTTCTTAAACTGCATGGCTGAAATCATCCTAACTTAGGTTTAGAGATGTATTTGTGGATGAAATAAGAACTCTGGAGTTTAACTTTCCACATTTAACTTCCTAACTTCTTCTTGAAATATTTGTAAGTAAGTAACTTTTCATAACAATTCAAAATTACTTTATGTTTCTCTAACCAACCCATCCCAATGATTATATCGTAAGATCCCAAAGGTAAAACATTAATATGTAACTTTGTACTTTGGCCATCTAAATTGAGTTCACATTCATAAATGAAATATGTTACTTTTATCTTAGTCTTTGCTGCTAACAATACTAACCAGGAATTAACATGATTTACTCTCTGGAGCTTGTTTAATTCAACTAAACTAGCAATAACATAACTCAGACTATCTCCTCAGTCAATTAAAATAAAAATGTGATTATCATGAATTTTAACTTCAAGATCCATGATAGTGGACTGATGATTAGCCTGTCAATGATCTACAACTACATTAATTTTGTGCATGCTTCTGCCCACATCTCCTAATGGAGAGGGTTCTTGTAGGTTATGGACTGGGGTCCTTGCTTTAGAAGTTAAATGTGGAAATTTCTTCCTCAACTGAGGTTCTCCACACTCCCAAAACTTTAATGGTTCCCTGGGGTTGTCCCCAACTTTCTTGGCTCCCATATTAATTGGTCTACCTCCCCCTTGGGCATTCTGGTTTCAAGAATAAAAATATTTCTTTTGGAAATTCTTTGCCATATTCTGGAGAGGGGCTAGTTGGAATCCTTTATTTTGTTGTAATCCTGTTTCTTATCCTTCCATGCCTTCGCAATTTCAAACTTTTGTTTGTACTGATCATAGCACACTCGAGCCTTTCTAAACACTTGGCTTAATTTTTTGGGATTTTCAAATTCAATTCTGTCCTTGTATGACTGTGGCAAACAACTTAAGAATCGTTGTATTTTTACTTTGTCTTCCTTGATGTATGGCACAAATCTCAATAATTCAAGAAATTTATTTATCATATCGTCCATGGTCATTTGTCCATGTATTATCTCATAAAATCCGTTAGTCTTTATTTCGTAATAAATTTTTGATAAATACTATTTCTTGAAGCATTTATTGAGATCTCACCATTCCATATGTTTCTCTTTTAATCCCTTGGCCAATTTCAGGTCTTTCCACCAGATACTATCTTTTCCTTTCAGGTTATAAATGGCCATTCTCACTTTCATGTTACTAGAACAATTATAAATATGGAAGTATTTCTTTATATCTAGTAACCATGCTTCAACCTCTTCACCTGTCCTTGATTCTCTATCAAAGGTGGATGGGTTTAGCTTCTTGAATTCACCTCTCAGGTGATCCACCTATTTTCTTTTTCTTCCTGTGGTTTTTTTGTTTTGTGCTGCTTGTGTGCCTTCAGAAGAACTCTTTTTGTTTTATGTTTCAGGACCAGAATTTTTAGAGATTGTTTTGTTGACTTCTTCATCCTTGGCATTGTCGTTTGGACTCTTCTTTGTTACTATTATCCACAACAACATTTCACTTATTTCTTGTTGGTATTCCTCTTCTTTTTTCATCTTTTTATTATTTGATTTGAATATTTGCAGTTCCACGATAACGTTCCTCATTATTTCCAAAACCTGGGTGGTTGAACTTCCTTCGTTGTTCTTTCCAATTTCTTTAGGAGTTCCTTGATCGGGATTCTATTCAACTCTGATCTCCTCTTCATTCTGTGCTTCCATTATCACAACAAGCCAAACAATTTTATATTTGTAACAATAAACATATTTGTTAACTTTTTCTTTTAATAGAAATATAATGAACTAAACTAATTTGGGATTCCCCTAAGGTCCAAGTTTTGTAACCTTCAACTCTAATACCATATGCAATGTACCCCAAATTTATCAAAAAAACAAAAAAATTGTTAGGTGCATTAAAACTTCTTAACTCTTCACTATTTGTTCCACATAACTTTATTATCATCACTTATCAAATATAAACCATGCATTGTTTATTGTATCTATTTAGAGACTATAGTATACATACCATAGCAATCATAATATTCCTATCATTAAACATCTATGTAAGTTGTTTACCAAAGAACCCAACTTAGAACTAAATCTCAGCACATTCAACTTTGTATCCATTATGTGAAATCTTAACACTTACCCATATATGACGCCATATATGGAGTCCTTAACATATAATAGTATGCTTGTGTATATAATTATTGGATTTAACATACGAAATAATCCTTACTCATTATATATATACTTCATACCCATATATATAGTAGTCCATATGGACTATTACACATTAGCACTATTCTTAAAATGAAATTGATATAAGTTGGTATTCACCGCATGGAATCCATAACAAATACCAACATATATGTATATATTTGATTTTACATATAACTCAAATCTTACCTATGCTATATACATATAATACTTGTTATACACAAATGTTGTATATAATAGGTACTTTATAACATTTCCCTATTCCTAGAATTAGTATGGCAATCCACCCAAATGCAATTTATACCATAGCATAATGAAAGGTTATTAATTTAACAAGTGATAACATTACCAATGGTAGTTATGGCATTTTCCTTCCAATGAAGATGTGACAGTTCCTACACCCTAATTCCCATGGTTTTTCACTTATGCCACACATCATCCCTATACCTAACAGTGTGAAACCCAAACTGGCTTGGTGACATGGCCCAACATTGAATAGGTCCTGGACTCATGTTAATGGTGGGTGTATTTTTGACCTGCAGGCATTGAACACTTGTTATATCCATTAATGGAAGGTTTGTGGCGTAATTCTTGAGCTGGAAAATTTAGGGGACTGCACCTAATGTGGCCACGCCATCTTCAAACCTTCACATGGTGACTATATTTTGTATTCCCATCACCCATTACTCCCCACTTGCAATTGTTTCGAGGCCACCACTATAATTGTTTTCCCCCTTTGTCTCCATGTTCACAAAAAAACTCCTACTCTTGTGATGTATGCATCTCATTGTTTAACCTTGGAACGTTCTTCTCTGAGTGGGTGTCCAGTAATTTGGAATGAACTTTTCCTGGTAATAATGGAGGTCATATACTAGTTTGCTCTTCTCTCTGTACAAGGTAACCCAGAGCTCTTTTTTTTGTTTGCCTTTATTATTCTGTAACAAATTTGTGGATAACTTGTTTGGTGATCTTATTTTCATTTCTCCCATGTAAATGTTTCTTTTCGGGCTCTTCGGGTTTCAATTTTTTGGGACTGGTTTATAGTACACTTTGGTGAGGCCGGATCCCTTTGAATCTTCAAGGTTTAAGTTTTCTTTTAATTTCATCTAATCTCTCTACAAATCCCTAACATCCATGCCCTGTGTGATATATTTGACCACTTTAAAAATCGTGGTAAGTTCTGAAATACTCCAGTGTTAACATTCCAAGTGAGCATAAACACATTTTTCTGAATCCTATTAAAGTTACCCTCTAAGTATTATGTTACTGCATTGTGAACTATAGTTATCTGTGAATAGATAGATAGACATATATATAGGTTAAACTTTCCAAGGGATTTGTGGATTCAGTCTATTTACTTCCTTTACCATTTTGTAGAAATTCATGAACCCATTTACATGAAAGCATGGTAACCACCCTCTATCTATAATTTACATTCGGTGTCTGTAAAATTTTTATGCAATGGAGATTTAAATCCTCTGGTTCACGATTCACCTTTTGTAATTTTATAAGTAAATATCCATATGCATATCTCCATGTCATAACATCGACCCTCTATTTTATTGATTACATTTTTATTTTGTATAAATAATTACTTTCATATATCTAAATCTCAAACTTCTGTACTTGAATTTATCTGTGTGCTTTCTATAGCAACCCATAATTTACTTTCATTTATACAGAGAGATATGGTATTTTATTTTTGTATTTTTTCTAAACCCTCAGAATTGAAAACGATTTACCTCTATGGAAGGATTGTAATTTCATTGTGTACAAAAATTCGAAATTTAATTCTCTTGTTTATGTAAAAAGGTTACTAAACCATCATGGAGATTTCTTAACTGAGCCTGTGTGATTTTTGTCTTAAATATTTTTCATTCCACATAATTATACAAGATTACATAAATCAAAATCCTAAGTTATGTACATAGACAAGGGCATTGTTTTACCCTTGTGGGATGCGCAATTGTACTATGTGTGTTTATTTTAACACTATTTAAGTTATAACTTATGTGTATACTAAGCATCATTTTACCATTTGTGGGGTTTCACAACTATTCTATATGTGTTTTGTTTTATCCTTATGTAACTTATTACTTATACTATGTGCATGCATGTATTATTTACAGTTGCATTGAATTAATGATGGGGCCCTGTCTTTTTATGTGAGGGTACCCATCAGCTGGTTTGGTGTCTACTCCTCCCCCTTTGGGTTGAGGACATGTCATAGTACAAGCACAAGTGGCGAACTGATTCTATGCCGACTCAAGTTAAGTACTATTTCATCTCAGTTAATACAAGTAATTTCATTTTTTTAAATATAGTAAGCTTTACTAAGCCCTACCCTTTATTTCTGCAGGTTTATACAGTTCAAGGGAATGGATCAAGGGGAGCCTTCTTACTCGAAAAGCTATTTGAGTTCTAATCTTGGCACTTAGACACAACTTCTTAGATTATTTATACCCATGGTAAAGGGGTCTTTACCCTAAGGTACTCCATTGTAATAAATTTGAACCATGGTTTCATGGTTATACAGGTTGTTTGTAATTTACCTTCAAAAGAATATACGATTTGTTTGTAAATTACTTTTTAAATGAATATACAGGTTGTTGAAAACCATTTTGAATAATATTTAGTTAAGGTACAACTAATGTAGCATGTATTTGTAGACTATTAAGTCATTGTTGATCTACGGTTGAATACATTACGAAAATGTAATTTTTATGGAAGATGATTGTTATTTGTTTCATCTATTTTTATGGTACCTGTACAGAACCAGAAATGGTACTCTGCATATATATCTATATCCATCACAATTGTTATTATGAACATTGAATCAATCCTATTTTTATTTTAAGCTTGAATACACACACACACACACACACACACACACAGTTAGCTTATGTAGAAGCGTAACCTTACTTAATGGTTATCATAAACCTGAAACAGTTCTATCATTTTTGTATGCATGATTATACACACACACTGTCACACACCCACTAGGACAACTAATTTTTTTTGTCTTTTTTTTCAAGGGACAGAATCCCTGAATTTCTACGGGGCCTAGTGTAGACCATCCCTTCCCTTATCCTCCTCCAAGCAACCTCAACCTGGCCTTAGCGCAAGCACCTTTTGCAACTCGTGAGTTGGATATTCAAGGCTCTCGACTCCTCTTTCTCCAAATGCCGATACTTGAAATGCAATATGAGTATGACTCCCTCCTCACTAGCACCTACTACATATAACCGTAGGCCAAGATAAACACTAGCACTACTCGCAACTCGCAACTTTGTGAATTGGAGTGTTGAACCCTCATGCTCCTCCTTTGTGAATCCCAGAAACACGAAAGGTCAACGTTACGTGGACTCTACCAAAGCGATGTGTACAAGCCACTTGTCTCCCTCACTATATTCTGCTTACGAGCTGTGTTGTTTTCGCCCGTCACACGAGACCTCAGCTCTTGGCATTTCATGAACATAGTGATCAAGGTACAACTTATTCACCCTTCGAAACCTCGAAACACGATAAGTCAACAATGGGTTGACTCCTTCCTAGGTGACATGTGTCCACCACCTATCAACCATGCGGTCCCCACCTAACGAATGTGCCCTCCTTGATGGATGGCTATGATCAAATCGTGATTTCGCACATTGCGAGTTTGAACAGTATGTTCTTTGAGATTCTTGCTCTACGAGTCAATGAAATGTTGAGCTCTCGCCACGCATCCTCTATAATGGATGGCTTGATTTCCTCTTCGAACAGTTTGAGATTTCATGACTCACATGTTGTAAGGTTTTTTCCTTCGAACCCCCGACTCCTGAAATGTCGAAATCTCCATCTAGACAATCGACGGTCAAGACCACTCTTGGGTCAAATACCATGATCACGTCATTATTTCACGTATCGTGAGTTGTTGTAGTCTTTCCCTTTGACCACTCCCAATCGTGAGTCAGCGAAATGCTTCCCAACTGCCATGCATCCCTCCTTTGGTTCTTCTATCGGTCAACACGTCTCTAACTTGATATCTGACGGTCTAACTTCTCATTGGGATTTTGTGTATAATGCGTTTGAAGGGATCTCTACCTTTGTTTCCCCGAATGTCGAAATCCTCCTTTGGGCACGAAGCGTTAAGGTTCTCACTACTTTTGTAGATCTGACGGTTGTTCATCCTTGTCTCTGCGTTCCTCCAATATCGACCATTTTTCCTCTAGAGCCTTCATCGCTTTGAGTCCTTGAATAATTTTGGTCTCCAAAGGTTTTGAACCTTTGTCCCTTCCTCTGCAATCCACCTTAGTCTAAGGAACAATCTGCAAGTGTTAACCCTCCTAAGCTATGAAGGACTTAAGAGCCTTGTGCTCTTCTTATGGGCTTAATAGGATTCGTCCTCCAAGGGACTCAAAATGATTAGAAAGGTTTACATGCATACATGAAACTGTGTTCACGGTCGATGAACACACAGTTCGTGACTCGGGCTTATGTCACCACAGGACCCAAGTATTTACGAGTATAAAAAATATCCTAACCATATGATTTCTTACTAGCCTAGTTATACAACCAAGCAGTGATAAAAGGAATACAATATATCCATTAAGTAGTCATACACAATTACTGCAACATACATAGTATAGCCAATTCATACAAAGTTACAAATAAATTACATAGGGCAGGAGATCTCTTATCTATTACAGTTTGTTACCAACTAACTAACTATGCGTGTTCATCCTTCCACCCAACCATAGGCACAAAGGAATTCATTCTTAGCACTCTGGCCACCCCTGTGCCAAGCCATGATATCACCAGGGAATTCTCACGCTTCTCGAGGGTTCTTCTTCTATTTTCTCTTCTGTTTGCGTCATGTTCTCTATAACTCAGAGCTTCATCTCTCTCGGTTATGGCCTCGGTGAGGTTTCTCAGATGCTCCTCGGCATCAAGCTCGCTGTTAAGGTCCTAACCCGCACATAGGTAGATTAATGTATTCGAATGTAATAAAGGTCAATATTAATAAGACCTTTCAATAAAATAGAATAAGGCGGATGTAAGAAGACCTAATAGAAGCTTCCGCTTCTAGAAGGATCTTCCTCTAGATGCTTCTTTTTAGTATAAATAGGAGTCGAGGGTATTGAGAACCCTAGCTTGAATATTATTGTAACAGAGCGCTGCTCGATTGGAGGTTGCCCCCTCGAAGAGGCCTGTGAACATTGCTATATGAATCAAGTGCTATTTCTGTTCAAGTGCTATTTCTGTTACTATTTCATATATCATTTCTGTGTATTGAGAAGATTATGCTGGATATTCTACTGTTATTCTGTTATTTCTAGCATTTCGTTTCTGTTCTGCATATTTTATATATCTGGTATCTTGCAAGTGGTATCAGAGCACTTTCCTTGGCAGAAATTGTGGGTATTTTTTTTTCAGGGTAGAGACGTATTCCGGCGTCTTTAAGCCACAGAGATCTGTCGTTACGCGCATA
>JASDQU010371192.1:46421-62135 GCA_032191745.1 Picea mariana | reverse complement strand
ATCAAGTGCTATTTCTGTTCAAGTGCTATTTCTGTTGCTATTTCATATATCATTTCTGTGTATTGAGAAGATTATGCTAGATATTCTACTATTATTCTGTTATTTCTAGCATTTCGTTTATGTTCTGCATATTTTATATATCTGGTATCTTGCACTCGCAGCCTTCAATTTGTGACTCTCTAGAGAGCTCTGTGCATCTCCCTTGCGAGCTTACGCTCTTTTTTTTTCTGGTGTCTCCTCTCTCGTGTGTATCCCTCTTACCTTAGAAGGTTTTTCGACCTATCCTATTCCTTCTATTAGAAGGAAGCTTAGGTTTTCAGGTCCCTATAGTACTTCAGGATGATAGCCCGTGTTTCCATTCATGGGGTGGTTGATAATTCAACCACCGGTCCTTTCTTCATTAACTGATTTCTCTCCCTGGGATCTGAAGGAGGTTGTCATCCTCATCAAGGGAAATTTGGGGTTATTTTTCATAATGAACCCTCTCTTATAGTTTTTACATTCTTCCTCTAGTGATATCATGGCCATTACTTTCAAGGCTTCACCCCCACAGTCAATCATTGGCAACTCAAACAATAATACATTTACATTGTCCTCATTCATTAGCATGGTAATTCGTATTCTATGATTAATTACAAATTGGGGGAAATTGGGTGTTACAATTCCCTCCCCCTTAAAGGAACATCGTCCTCGCTGTTCTTTCTCAAAAACACCTGTCACGCCTTTCTCATTTAGCCACGTCAGAAGTCTTAACCTTCATGCTCAATCAGGTCCTTTTTTAGGATCTTAGTATTCGTCATCCACCTTCAATAATTCTTGGACAACAAGCACATTAATCACAATTTTGTGTGAAAACATCTTACTGTTGTTCAAAATTCGAAAGGAAAATTTCATAATCTTAGCACAATACTTATCTGTGTAGTTTGTGGATCTCTATCCACATGGTAGTTTTGTTATCCATGCTCATCACTTTCCTTGATGTACCCATTGGGTGCATGATTCGAATTCAATAGTTGAAAAGAGCTATCATGGTTTCATCTTCCTTTCCAAGGTTTTTCCACACGAGAAACTATCTACTGTGTGCATGATCCCAATAGTTTACAAGAATTATTAAGGTCTCCTCTTCCTTGCAGTCACTCACCCTCTAGGCCTAGGCTCAAGCATCCCCTTCACTGTTATACATTCTCTTGGGTCATCCATCTTTCCTTGCCAAGGTTTTCTCGCACAAGAAAATTTTAGAGACTCTATCGAGTCTTACAGTCGAGGCATCCCTTAGACTTTCTCTGCTGAGGCGGTGCTTCAGCTTGTGTTACCTCAACAAAATAATTTCTAGGTGATCATGGCTTATCACGAGGTTTTCATGGCTCAGTAGTAGCCATGTTCATCATATTCAACTTTGATAGCCCTCATCAATCTTTTCTGGACATGTCTTTTCTTCTCACCTATATCACAGGTATAGAAAATTCATGAGACATCATTATAAATTCTAACTTTCAGAATTTTATTACAAATCTATCACCCACAAATTTTCCAATCTCACAATTTGTTTCACATTTGTTCTGCACAGGAACCAGATTCATAATTATGGGACTTTCCTTCCCATAACGATTTGGCTCAGCAGGCAATTGGCCTTCCTTACGGGCTTAAAATGTTGCCATATCCATGACCCCTTTGCTTCTTGCACTTTCAACTTCAATTGGCCAAACAACTTGTTAGCGTTTCCATGCATATACATTTTATTTCACCTTTACAACATCGTCACAACAATTTCAAAATTGTGCATACTTAACAATTAAATTACTTTCTCAAAAAGGAAATACCATTCCTTGTATTTTGGCTCAGCAAGCAATCGGTCTTTCTTATGGACTTACAACACTGCCATATCCAAGACCCTTTCCTCCCTGCAATTTCATTCTTTACCCAACCAAACAATTGTTAGCTTTTTGTGTACATTACATGTGCATCATTCTAGCCTACCAAATATCCAAAATATGATTCAGATATCAATTGATTTGAATGAATGCGCCAACATTTGTGGCCACATTCATACCCAATGCACCCTTGCATTGATTTCAAGTTTGTCACACTTTATGATAGGTTCTTGGACATGGTGTGTTGGAACTTAACCAACCTCTCCACCACATGGCCTATTCATTTTCATTCATTCTTACAATAGAACCATGCTTCCTGCTATAGGCCAATCATGATCCCAAATTAGTACACATGAAACTTAAAAATTTCGCATGAATGCACCTACACATTATGCCTTCATTAATAACCAGGGTGCCAACACTCATGGCCACCCAAATTTAGTTTTCTCTAAGACCTATACAATGTGAGCAGAAATGTTGGAAGGTCCTCCTTCCTCAATGGGAAATCCATTGTTTGTCCTTTATGCAAATATGCATTTCCTTGAAGTAATTTCATGCAACGTGCTATCTATGAGCACTTTTGTTTCCAATCATTCCGTGATTGGTCCATGTTTTCATGAAATATCAGTTCATGAATTCTTCCAAGGGTTACAATCGGTCTTTACTACCATAGTTTCATGCCTCCATCATTCAGGTTCTCCTTCCTAAATCATACCCTACTTGGGTATCCATGGCATACCACTGCCCTTTCAATTTTCATGCATAACATGAGACAATAAAATATTTCAGAAGGGTTCTTACCAAATCCCTTCATACCTTGTGCCACATAGGCACGAATATCTTTATACTAGTTCTTGGCTGCTAGCACTCTCTTTTTGATCTCTACCTCATCAACAGTGCTTTAGCAGGATTTTCACAATCCTATCAACAATCTTTCAGCCGCAGCCCTCTCATGGTCATCCTCTTCTTGAGGTTGCCCATCGTTGGAAATTGTCTTCCTCAATAGCTCCAATTCCTTTCTATACATAGCATGCATCATCATAGTCACAATTATATTAGTCGTAATATTAAACCAAATGCATGTATCATAACATTCAAATTCATAAACATCTTCAAAATCTCCTAGCATATCTTCATGCACTTCATCATAGTATCTTCAAATGTTTCCACAAGTGCAACACAAACAAATTTCGATTGCATCGTCAGCAATACAATCCTTATCACTATGTGTGATAACCTTTTTACTTTCATTGCCATACCAACTTTCTCATCCAAGAGAAAACATAATACTCAGCGAGGAAAGAATTCGGGACTGTCCCCTTCTTCCAACTCTTTCTACACCACAAGGGCTAGAGTTTAGCCTAGCTGAGTTATATCTAAGGCCTTATTGTATTTTCTTAATCACAGCTTCAACCAAGCCTTATCATTTAAACGTACTCATTTATTCATTTAATCATAATCGGGGGGTTTACTTTGCTGTTACCAACTATAACAGTTTACAAAACTGCTCTTTTTCTGAGCAGCCCTAGGTTAGGCTCATCCCAAATCTTAGGATACTTCATCATGCTTTAATAGCAAAATATTTTTCCCATAATGAATCATGAACATATGCATCTTGCACACTACCATTCAGTTATTAGAATTGGTCAATATTCATTTATTAGCCTCTTATTCATTACATGATATTTTTCAAAATGTAATCTAGGATTCTAGTGTATATATATAAGATTGTGGCTTACTGCTTAATTCTCAACAGTCATTAAGGTTGTGACTTCGTTTTCCTGACAGAGTGTTCACACAGTTCCTCCACAAGGAACTCCTTTAGCATGCAACTTCCTTATTGCATATCCATCACTATTTGTGATGGCCTCAGCCTTGAGTTAGCTTTAGCTGTCTATCAAATATTCCCTTAAGGAATATAAACATGCATTTTTGTCATGTACCTAATTATGTATTCTGGTTTTGTTAACTTACATCCATGATGTATTTAACCATATTCATAATCCTAAGCCTGCATGTAGCTGTCATAGGTATATTTCATAGCCCACATACATCTTTACTTTTAAGATCAGTCAACTCAGGATTGTTCACAATCCTTCTCATGTGATTCCCAAAGGCATAATCATTTGTCTCTTATTATGAGAACATAACATCTTTGCTCATTTAACCTTCTATATAATCATATTAGTATTCCCTGGGAAAAGGGAATACAGTCCCCTCAAGCTATTACTTGGAACACAACTTTCGTGACTCTTCAAAATGGGGTCATCCATGCATCCATAGTATTTGTTTGATCTGGACAAGAGTGATTATTACTTTATATTTCCCTCATTTAGGTAGTCACCTCGTGTCTTTAGTATACCTATATTATTACATTATACATGTGCTTGTACATGTAATATCATTCATACCTAACTGGTATTAAATCAGGCTTTATATCAAGAAGCTTCACAATGCATTAAATCCATGCACTCAAGCATAACACACACAAACCTAACCAAACATTTATCATGCAAGCTCATTGCTTGCACCCCTTCCATGTCATTCACACACATGGACATATCCGACTTCTATATCCTTTTTTCTTTTTTCCAAGGATCTTCCAAGCATCCTTATGATCACGTATACACATTCATGTATATGTAGGTGCATCTATTGCACCTTTTTACCTAATGCATTCACTTGATAGTTTAATTTCATCATTAGTGTCCTTTAGTTTGAGACTTTAGTCACTTACAAGACTAATCTCATAGTCATACCTCCTGTTGGTGTTGTCTTCTCTCATGGCTATAACCAACCAAGGTCACTTTCCTCTTTATGTGACAACATCTTAGCAAGAAAACCCCCTTGCTTCGGCGTCCATGGGTTCTTACCCATCTCACTTTTCTCTGGTCATGAGGAGTTATATACTCTGATTTAAATATAAAGCAGTAATTATACAACCAAGGATCCTACCTGATCCTCTCAGATTCCTTTAGGCCCACAAAGGTATTAACCATTATATAACCATCCATCATCAGTGCCTAATGTTCCAACTGTCCATGATTAGAGGCAGTGTCACTAACATCAGGTTTTTTGGCTTTCGGGCTTCAATTACCCTTGACAGAACCCTGCCACCTTCAACTATCCACATTCAATTCTTATTATCAATGTTAATTAGCATATCCCTATTTAGGTAAGAGTAGTCGTCACTTTGACAAAGGGGTTAAAGAAATTCTTCTGTTGAAATTCAACAAAAATTTCCAAAAACACAAGTTCAATCTCCAGTTCTTCTCCTCAAGGAGTAAATGCAGATAACTATATATCCTTACGTGACTCGTACATGAGCCCAAGTAGGCCAAGTGTTGTAACCATGCTCTGATACCAATTTTTCACACACCCACTACGACAACTAAATTTTTTTTTTGTCTTTTCTTTGAGGGGAAGAATCCCTAAATTTCTATAGGGCCTAGTGTAGACCCTCCCTTCCCTTATCCTCCTCCAAGAAACCACAACCTGGCCTTAGCGCATGTGCCTTTCGCAACTCATAAGTTGGAGAGTCAAGGCTCTCAAATCCTCTTTCTCCAAATGCCGATACCCGAAATGTGATACAGGTATGGCTCCCTCCTCACTAGCGCCTGCTATATATAACCGTGGGCTAGTATAAAAACTAGCACTACTCGCAACTCACGACTTTGCGAGTTGGAGTGTTAAGCCATCGTGCTCCTCCTTTGCAAATCCCTGAAACGCGAAAGGTCAATGTTACATGGACTCTGCCAAAGCGACGCGTACACACCACTTGTCTCCTCCGATGTATTTTCTTACGAGTTGTGTCATTGCCACCCATTGCACAAGACCTCAGCTCTCGACGTTTCACAACCTTAGCAATCAAGGTGCAACTTCTTCACCCTTCAAAACCTCGAAACATGATAAGTCAACAATGGGTTGACTCTTTCCCAGGCAACATGTGTCCACCACCTATCAACCATGTAGTCCCCACCTAATGGATGTGCCCTACTTGATGGATGGCTATGATCAAATCACAACTTTGCACATATGAAGTTTGAACAATATGTTCTTTGACCTTCTTGCTCTACGAGTCAGCAAAATGCCGAGCTCTCACCACGCATCCTCTATAATGGACGGCTTGATTTCCTCTTCAAAGAGTTCAGGATTTCATTACTCGCATGTTGTAAGGTTCTTTCCTTCGAACCCCCGATTCCCAAAACGTCAAAATCTCCCTCTAGACGATCGATGGTCCAGACCACTCCTGGGTCAACGACCACGATCACGTCATTATTTCGCGTGTCGTGAGTTGGTGTAGTCTTTCCCTTTGACCACTCCAAATTGTGAGTCAGTGAAATGCTGCCCAACTTCCATGCATGCCTCCTTTGGTTCTTCCATCGGTCAACACGTGTCCAACTTGATATCTGATGGTCTAACTTCCCATTGGTATTTCATGTATCGTGTGTTCGAAGGGATCTCTACCTCTGTTTCCCACGTCGAAATCCTCCTTTTGGCACAAACCATTAAGGTTATCGCTACTTTTGTAGATCTGACGGTTGTCCGTCCTCATCTCTGTGTTCCTCCAATATCGATCGTTTTTCCTTTGGAGCCTTCGCTGCTTCCAGTCCTCAAATAATTTCTATCTCCAAAGTTTTTGAACCTTTGTCCCTTCCTCTGAAATCCACCTTGGTTTAAGGAACACTCTGTAAGTGTTATCCCTCCTGAGCTTCGTCAGCTATGAAAGACTTAAGAGCCTTGTGCTCTTAATCTGGGCTTAATAGGCTTTGTCCTCCAAGGGACATGCGTACATGAAACTATGTTCACGGTCGACGAACACATAGTTCGTGACTCGGGCTTATGCCACCAAAGGACATAAGTATTTACGAGTATAAAACATATCCTAACCATATGATTTCTTACTGGCCTAATTATACAACCAAGCAGTGATAAAAGGAATACATTATATCCATTAAGAAGTCATACACAATTCTTGCAGCATACACAGTATAGCCATTTCATACACAGTTACAGATAAATTACATAGGACAGGAGATTGCTTATCTATTACAGGTTGTCGACAACCAACTAACTATGGGTGCTCATCCTTCCACCTGACCATAGGCACAGAGGCATTCATTCTTAGCACTCTGTCCACCCCTGTGCGAAGCCATGATATCACCAAGGAATTCACACACTTCTCGAGGGTTATTCCTCCATTTTCGCTTCTGTTTGGGTCATTTTCTTTGTAAATCATAGCTTTCTCTCTCTCGGTTATGGCCTCGGTGAGGTTTCTTAGATGCTCCCTGACATCAAGCTCACGACCTTCAGTTCTTGACTTGCTGGAGAGCTCTACGCATCTCCCTTGCGAGATTATGCTATTTTTTTATCTGGTGTCTCCTCTCCTGTGTGTATCCCTCTTACCTTGGAAGGTTTGTCAACCTATCCTGTTCCTTCTGTTATAAGGAAGCTCGGGTCTACAGGTCCCCGTGGTACTTTGGGATGACAACCCATGTTTCCATTCATGGGGGTGGTTGATAATTCAATCACTGGTCCTTTCTTCATTAATTGATTTCTCTCCTTGGGATCCGAAGGAGGTTGTCATCCTCATCAAGGGAAATTTGGGGTTATTTTTCATAATGAACCCTCCCTTATAGTATTCACATTCTTCCTCTAGTGATATCATGGCTAGTACTTTCAAGGCTTCAACCCCACAGTTATTCATTGGCAACTCAAACAATAATACATTTACATTGTCCTCATGCATTAGCATGGTAATTCCTATTTTATGATTAATTACAAATTGGGGGAAATAGGGTGTTACACACACACACACACACACACACACACACACACACACACACACACACACACACACATATATATATCACTATCTATACATGTATAACCCAGTTTCATTAGAAATTAGAACTTACAATAGTTTTACTATTTCTACTAAGTGAACACATATAACATGTATAAATAATTATCACATAAACCATCTCATTCCTGGAATCTAATAATAAAAAAAATATTTAACACGAGGACAAGTAAAGGTACATATATGAATATGATGTTGGGACACAAATGGAACAACCAAGCTTCACCCAACCGTAGAATAGAAGATCCAAGTTTACTTGCTCCATTCACCACCTAGCCTGACCATGAATCCATAAGGGAAAATTGAAATGATCCTCCTTTGCTACAACTCTTTCCACAAATCAGAAATTCTCTTCCCTCACAATAAACAGTGTTTATAACAAGAAGTATTTTCCTTTCTCCAACATACTAAGCAGCGTCATTCCTCCTCCATATGTTGTATTTATATTCATATTATGCCTACGTCTTTCCTTCCCTCCTTGGGAATTTTTTCATCTTTACAAATCCCTGATTTTCAAGGTCTGTTAGCTGTCAAATCCCTCATTTTCCACTTGTAAAAATTAGCCCTGAGGAAACTCAAATCTGCTCCCCACTCATGGAGTCATGGTCAGTTGTTTTCAACCTGGTTGTTCCATTTTTCTTCCAGCATTTAATATATAAAAATGTTTGTCTTTTACATGTGTCATAATCAAGAATTTAGTTGGGAAAATCAAATCCTTTCCCAACAATCATAAGCAATTAATTACAATAATCAAATTCCAAATTCAGATTTTCCATAAATGAAAAATAATTTCCACATTCAAATTTGCCAAAAACGGAAATTTATTCCCAAGTACACTTAGACTTTAATAATAAATTATGTTTGGGGATATTACACCCTTCCTCATTAATTGATGACGATGATGGTCCTGCATCATAATCCTCTGGAAAAAAAAAATCATGGACTCATGTTCATGAGCTCCTCCACTGTCTTTCCATGCTTATGGATATTAGATTCATTTATCCAACTAGAATATTCTATTGGATGATTCTCCCATTTAAACAGATATCCATAGTAAACTTTCCTCCTAGTTTTCTTAGAAATTATCTTATCCAAAATCTTCTCTATCTAAATCTTCTCTTCTATGGGCATATTTCACTTCCATTGAACCTCATGTTCATCATCTGTCTCTTTTGTGTCATCCATATTGTAAGGGTAAAAGTCTTCTACATTGAATATTGGTGAAATTCCAATGTCTTCTGGAAGTTCAATCTCATAAGCATTTGTAGAAAATATTCAGAGGATTTTACAAGGGCCTATTTTATTCATCTTCATCTTATTATATTTCCCTCTTGGAATTATTTCCTTCCTCGGGTGTGTTAATACTTTATCTACGATCTCAAAATGCACTTCTTTTTGTCCCTGGTCAACTCTGCTCTTATATCTCTGGCTTCTATCGTACAACTGTATTTTCATTTGATCATGCAAATTCCACATCTTTGTAGCAAAATGCTTTTCTCTTGCACTTTTAAATTCAGTCTGTCCCAAATATCTCAATTCTAAAATTCCTCTTAGATGCATTCCATATACTATCTGGAATGGAATCTTACTAGTACTCTTTTCTGGTGAGTCATTATACGAAAACTTCGCTTGAGGCAAAACTTGATCCCACTGACAGTTATGTTTAGTTACCAAACTCCTTAGCAAATTCCCTAAGATCATATACACTACCTCAGTCGACCCATATGTCTGAGGTTGATATGTTGAACTAAAATAAAAATTCAATCCCATCCTTTTCCACAAATTCCTCCAAAAGTGTCCCACGAATTTTGTATCTTTGTTTGAGACTATACACTTGGGTAACCAATGTAATCTCACAATCTCCTTGAAAAACATATTCTCTATCTCGGTAAGATCATTGGTTTTGTGGCATGCTATAAAATGTGCCATTTTTTAAAATTTGTCAACCACCACAAAGATTGAATCATTTCCCCTCTGGGTTCTTGGAAATCCCCAAAACAAATCCACACTTATAGCATCCCACAACCTTTCTAGAATAGGAAATGGTTGGTAGAATCATGTCTTTTTCTTCTTTCATTTTTCATACTCGAAAAATTTTCATCTTTCCGCGATTTTTTTCACATTAGACCTCGTACCTGGCCAATAGTATGAAGAACTCAGTTGCGCATATGTTTTATCATGGGAAAAGTGTCCAACCAATCCTCCACTATGGTTCTCCTTTAACAAATTGTCCCTCATTACATATATTTGGATACACAATCAACTTCCTTTTAATAATATTCCTTCTCGGATCATATAATCCATCCATTGATTCTTATCCCTCAACAAAGTATTTTCACATGCTTCATAAGATTCCTTGAAGTTTGGGTGTTCTCCATACATCTCCTTGAGGTGTTTGAATCCCAAAGTATCCACTTGGAATTCCTGTAAGATTAACCATCTCCTTCTCAAAGCATCTGCAACTTTTTTAGCACTCCCATTAATATGCTTAATGACAAAAGTAAAATTATGCATGAATTATACCCATTTGGCATGTCTAGTTCAATTTCTCTTATCTGGTTATGAACTACAAAGCATGATTATCAGTATAGAGAATAAAATCATTTGGCATGGGATAATGTATCTACTCTTTAAAATCTTGAATTATAGCATAAAACTTCTTGTCATATGATGAATACTTCTTCTTACCATCACTCAGTTTCTCACCAAAATAACTAACAATCTTATCATCTTGACTTAAAATTGTGCCAATGGCCACTCCACTTGCATCACATTTTACCTGGAAAGTCCTATTAAAGTATGGCATAAACAAAATAGGTTTGTCTATTATTTTTTCCTTCAACGCTCTAAATCCTTTCTCATCTTCTTTTTTCTAGTCAAAACAACCACACTTCTTCTTTATAGTATCTAGTATGGGTGCCCAAATACTGCTGAAATTTCTAATGAAATTTTAGTAAAAACTCACTAACCCATGAAAAATTCTTACTTCAAACACACTTCTTGGATAAGGTCACTCTCTTATATCCCTCACCTTTTTTGTATCCATCTCCAATTCATTTGAATATATTACAAATCCCAAATACACAACTTTTGTATTCATAAAAGAACATTTCTTCAAATTCACCAACAAATTTTCTTGTTGCAACCTTCTCAACACCATCTTCAAGTGTCTTAAATGCTCCTCTTCATTCTTACTAAAAGTAGAATATCATCCAAATAAACAATCACAAACTTCCCAATAAAATATTTGAGCACTTAATTCATTAACCTTATGAACATACTTGGTGCATTCATTAAGCCAAATGATAATAATCCACTCATACAATCCTTTATTTGTTTTGAATGTTGTTATCCATTCATCTCCCTCTGTCATTCTTATCTGATGATAACCACTCTTCAAGTCTATCTTGGAAAAATAATTAGTTCCAGTTAAACAATTCATCAAATCATCCATTCTGGATAAAGGGAATCTATACCTGATCATTATCTTGTTGATGGCTCTAGAAACTGTGCACATTCTCCAATATCCATCGTTATTTCTCGTGAGGGGTCAATCTATATTCTTCTTAACCTCTTCATTCTCCTGAGAGGTCAATCTATATTCTTCTTTGTTTGACAAACTCTCTCCTGGAATAAGGTCAATATGATGTTTGATACTCTTAATGGGTGGTAAAGTATGAGGTAACTGAATCACCACAATGTCAACAAATTCATCTAATAACTCCTGAAATTTAATAGGAAAATAATTCATAGACGTGTTTATAAGGATGACTCTCATTTTACCTATAACAACGAACTACATTTCCTGTTCTTTCTTGAGTTCTTTCAAGAGCTCTTTGTCACTGATGAGAAGTATACTAGGACTAGCCTCCTCTTTGACTCCATTCTGTTCTATTGGCAACAACATATGATTACACCCATTTTTCTTGAGGGTATAAGTATTCTTCATCCCATCATTTATGACATTCCTGTCATATTTGTGAATTTTAACCTTGTACAATATTTATTGCAAATAGATTTTCAGTAAAAGAACAGAAAAGATACAATGGAAAATACAAGAATTACATAGATATTTTTCCTATGGAAACCCAAACCGAGAAAACCAACATATTCTATATTCATTCATAGTGATACATTGTTCACAATACAATCTACATATAGGATCCAGTGGCATAAAAAAACCTAACCCAATGACCTGGATTAGTCAACAACCCTAATTCCTTAACCAGAAATAGAAAACCATCAACAAACAACCATGTGTCGAAAAGCCACCTAAATATGTGTTACTACTCGTGAAAATAATATAACACATACTCAAAATCCTCCCACTTGTTGTTTTCTTTTCATATAGGGGGTTACAAGGTTACATAGTCAACAATCCAAGGAAACAATGCCCATGGATCCTCTACACCAAGAGAGCTTCTGAGTGCTCACAGATTTTGTTAATGAATCTGCAACATTCTTCAATGTGTCCACCTTCATCAATGATACTTTATTTTCTTCAACAATGTCTCTCACAAAGTGATATTGAATATCAATGTGCTTTGTCTTTGAATGATAAGTCGGGTTCTTCACAAGAAAAATTGCACTATGACTGTCACAATCTATCTTTACAGCTTGTTGTACTAACTCAATACCTGAACACAATATTTGTAACCATATTGCTTCCTTAATTGCATGAGTGGCTTCCATGTATTCATCTCTTGTAGTTGAAAGTGACACTACAAACTGTATTTTTCTCATCCAACTTGTTTCTCCTCCAAACAATTTAAGGACATACCCACTTGTAGATTTCCTATGATCCAGATCTTCAGCCCAATCTGTATCAACAAAGACATGTATATCCACCACTCTGTACAATCTCGGTCTTCCTTTGTAGCACAATCCATAGCTATCAGTGTGACACAAATACATGAAAACCCTTTTTACTATTGTCCAATGCTCCTTCCCTGGTTTTGACATATACCTACTCAAAACTCCCACTGCATGTGAAATGTTTGTTCTAGTACAGACCATTGCATACATCAAACATCCAATTGCACTCGCATATGGAACATGAGACATGTCCTCATCCTCTTCCTGTGTCTTGGGACACTTATCCTCAGATAAATTTACACCAATAGGAATAAGAACCTTGACCAATTTACATTCCTTCATATTAAACCTCTGCAATATTCTCTCAACATATTTTCTCTGATTTAACTAGAGTTTCCTATTTTTCCGATCTCTTTTAATTTCCATGCCCAAAATGAAATTCGAAGCACCAAGATCCTTCATGTCAAATTTAGAGGACAACTGAGTTTTCACATCCTTAATAATCTCCTTGTTGTTTCCTATTAGTAACATGTTATCCATATACAAGACCAAATAAATCAAATTATCACCAATTAATTTAAAATACACACAGTGATCCTCTTTGCTTCTTGTGAAACCAATTCCTAGCATATAAGTATAAAATTTTTGATACCACATCCTTGGTGATTGTTTTAAACCATACAGGGACTTTTTAAGCTTGCATACTAGCTCCTTTTTTCCCTTCACAACATTACCTTCTAGTTTCTTCATATAAATTTCGTCTTCCATATCCCCATGTAGGAATGTTGTCTTCACATCCATTTTTTCTACTTCAAAAACAAATGCAACAACAACAGATAACAAAAATATTATAGAGATTAACTTGGAAACATGAGAAAAAATCTCACCAAAATCAATTCCCTCAACCTGGGAATAACCCTTTGCTACTAACTGAGATTTGTATTTCTCCACTTTTCCTTTTGCATTCAACTTCTTTTTAAATACCCATTTTATTCCAATGGGATTTCTTCCAGTCAACAACTCCACTAGATCCCAAGCCTCACTCTTATCCAAATATGCCATTTCTTCGTCCATGGCCCTTTTCCAGATATTTCCATCCTCTGAATCCACTGCCTCCATCACATTTCTAGGATCATAATCAGTAATATACAAAGAAAAATTTGAACATAAATCGGATGGAGTATACCTTTCCAGTAGCCTTCTTTCTCGAATTGATCTCCTCAATACTGGAGTATGAGGATCTTCTTCTTCTGATTCTCGTTCTTCTATAGAGTCTAACTCATCATCCTTTAAATCAAACTCTATTTTATCTGGTTCTCCCTTACTTGGTAAGACTTCCTCTTTAACAACATCCTTCATTTATCTAAATACCACATCTCGACTATACACTACCTTCTTAGTCTCTGGGTTCCAAATCTTATAACCTTTGAGACCATATTTATATCCAATAAAGATACACTTTTTTGCCTTCTTATCTATGTTACTCTTGTTTTCCTTTGGAACATGAACATATGCATCACAACCAAATACCTTGAGATGTTTGAGATAAGGTTCATTACCAGTCCTTACCTCTTATGGAGTCTTGTCATCCAAGGTTAATGAGGGTGATCTGTTGACCAGGTAACATGCAATACCTACTGCCTCTGCCTAGAATTCTTGCCCTAATCCTGCACCACTGAGCATGCACTTTGATTTTTCTATCACCATCCTGTTCATCCTTTCTACAACTCCATTTTGTTGAGGTGTATATGAAGTAGTCTTCTTCCTTTCTATATCAGACATCTTACATAATTCTTCAAATTTGTTTCTACAGAACTCTCCGCCATTATCTGTCCTCAGTACCTTAATTATTTTCTCTGTTTGATTCTCAACAAGATCCTTAAACTCTTTAAACCTGTCAAAGACTTTGGATTTATTTCTAAGGAAATATATCCAAGTATTTTATCTAGGTGGATATCGGTGGCCACCCACCTTTTCCAAATGGCTCAAAACAAATTTCTGGCAATTTTGGCAATTTACTATTTTTAGCAGGTTTTAACTTCCGGGGCCATTTTTAGGGACCAAATGAAGGTTTTTCAAGATCAAGTTTCTCAATGATATTCTAAGTCATAATTGATCCCCCAAAATGAATCTCCTGGACAATACCTTTCCAACGAGCTATCACACACCTAAAACGAAGATTGTATGCAAAAGTTACGACCCTGGGAAGTTCATGTACTCACTTACCCAAACGGGGCCCACATGACTCTTGGCACTTCATCTCCTAGGGTTAGGTTTTCTGATGTATAGGGTTTTTGGCATTCCTGTTTATTGTAAAAATGCCTTTAGAGCCTCATTGTAACTATCTTCTTGCGAATGCGAGTAGCCGTTACATCTCTTCTCAGCTTATCTCTGATAAGAAATGTAATGGCTACTCACATTCGCAAGGAGATGGTTAAAATGAGACTGTTATCACCCCATAAATTATGGGAATCAACTTATGACTTGGATATTATGGATATTATCTGTATCTAGTGTTCTTATTGGAAATTTATTTTTCATTTTGCAAAAATAAAAAGAAAAGAAAAGAAAAAGAAAAAGAAAAAAGAAAAAGAAAAAGAAATAGAAAAGAGGGCATAAAATAAGTGAAACAAAAGCCCCATGCAATAATAGTGACTTGGTCATACCTTTCAAGCATGACCAACTTCTATTAAGTTTTCTATGAGGATAGAATTAGTGAATACATCTGATCAGACCATCTAATCCTGATCAGATAGCCCATAGGATAGAAATAGTGAATACATCTGATCAGACCATCTAATCCTGATCAGATAGCCCCTAGGAAGAATAATATCTTAACCCAACAGTTTAATCTGGGTTTTTTGTCTTGTGAAAGTAGGTTAGAATGTGGATTAATTACTTTGCTTGCCTTGCCCAAAGAAAACCCACTTGAAGAAAATGCTACATCAAGTCTCCATTGCCTAAGGATAGTTGAAATAAGGTCCCCTTGGTGGTGTCCATGACAAAATTGAGAAAAAGCCCATAAGAAGGCACTAATCCTAAGTTGTTCCTACACATGATTTTTTCCCGCTCCCGACCTATGTTTCATCCACTTTTCAGTGGTCCATATCACAGCGCTTAAATCAACGGCTCACAGAGCATTCTGGACCCCCCTTAGTATTTTGC
>JASDQU010371192.1:6553-46141 GCA_032191745.1 Picea mariana | reverse complement strand
GAAGGATTTCAGACCCCCCTTGGTGTTCTTCTTTTAATCAAAAGGGGGGGGTCCGGGAAAGAATATTATTTGCAGCGGGCCCATTTTACAGTTGGCATTGTCCTATTGGTTTGGAAGTCTTTTCACCTTATGCCATCTGACTGCCTCCGTCATTCCGGGATGTCATCCTCCACTAAATCCACTTGTCCCACTTGCTCCCGGGTTGAGTCCCATCCCATAACTGCTGTCAGTCCCTGCTGTCAGGCCTTTACCCTTTCCATTCATGGAAAGCCGCCTTCGGTGACTTTTTCCTCTAATCACATGCCTCCACGTCACTCATCCGTATGCTTTGGCCATCGTCATCTGCCACCTCATATTTAGTGGCCCGTTGTCCATTAATAACTGGATAACATACCCGTTGTCATGCTGACCGTTTTCCCACGTCCAATCGACCCATTTTTGAATAAAACTACCATTTCCCTTTTTATTTGTTATTCATCCATAGCACCAGAAACCTCCTATTCCTCCATTGCTCCCGCATCGCTTTCACCTACAGTTAGTCGACCCCACTAACGTATTGTTTATTGCAGGTACAGTTGCCAAAATGGTGTCCAAGACAAAGCAAGTTGAAGAGGAAGAGAATCCTTTCCTTCCTCCTCCGGTTGACCTGGATAAAATTCCCTTGGTCGATAAAGATCGCTTGATAGCCAATACTATATGTAGTTTCGACTTTTATGATCTTCAATCATGGCTCTGGGATGTTTTCCTGGACTAGAGCGACGAAATTGGACTCTCGAAGTCCAATTTTCCCCTGTATCTTTTCCCCCAGATTCATAATTTCCCTAAGTTTTCCCTCAAATGCCAGGCCCATTACATCCCCGACCAGAAAGCCATCGTTTCTTCATCTGGAGACGTCCTTTTCTTCATCACCCCTGAAGATATTGACCAGATGATGTAGATTACCCGCTCGAAATCTGCGTCCCCATTCCACTTAGAAATCCTCATTGAGCTATATCAGAAAATGAATTTCCCGCAGAGAGCTCAGATATTCGAGATTTTTCTCCCCACTTCYGCTCCACTCCCGTCGACCAATCCCCCTTACCCTTCTTCCATGTTTTCCACCAAAGGTAATCAAATCATTTCTTTTCTGTSTGCCCTGCTTGGTTACTATTCTGATCAATGGGTAGATGAGCCCATCCTGGTTTTTCTGTCCATCTTCTCAAACGATGAACAACCGACCACGCAATTCGACTACAGCACCTTCTTGGCCAATAATATCCATGAACAATTTGTGAATTTCGCCACAGAGGGCATATTTAGGTATTCATCCATTCTGGCTTACATGTTCGTTTATTTCCAAGCCGATAGGTTCAATTTGTCCATGCAGAAGATGGACGCCGATGGGAAGCCCCAGCCAGTCACAGCATGGACTTCTCTTCTGAAGCATAATTCTATTGAATACAACTTCACAGTGTTCATTGACCAGTTTTACCACCCTGTGGTAAGTATGTTGCATGGCATGCCTGAGCCAAGAATAAATGATGAAGTCCAGAGAATTTTGCATCTCTCGGACAACATTAAGATAGGAGACTGGTATTTATGTCAGAATCACACCGAAATCAGAGTTTTCGGGTGGGAATTGACGCCTTACAAACCACCTCGATATGTGCTGGTAAGAATTTTTGCATTAGAATATATTAGGAAGATAATGAATTCTGATGATATTCATTTTGTCTCCCTTAAGAAAAGGCAGCAATTGAGAATGAAGGGACAAATTGTCTCTTTCATCTACAATAGCTGAGGTGCAGGGGAAAAAGCAGATAGAATGTTGAAGGAGATGAAATTCTCTACGAGTTTCATCTGGCACTATGATCCATACGGGATAATTTTAGATATGAAGGTGAAAAACAAAAATTCCCTGTATGCTCACGAGTCCAAGACAGAGATTGAGAAATTTGTGAATAAGACAGTATGGCTGCCTGATACTTTGATGGACTTGAAATAGCAGGTGCCCTCGACAAGTGCGCTACCCTCTACCACACCTCAGGTCCTCAAGGAGAATAGGCCCCGACATGAGTCATCTCCTCCTATAACAGAGGTGTCATCAGAGGAATTCCAAATTCGCTCCAAAAAGCCGAAGACAGTTTCAACGCCTAGCGCCATAGTAGAACAGGAAGTTTCTACTACCACAGTGACCACCACAGGGCCCAAGCCATTCACTCTACCTTTCGGCTCAAGTTAGCACAAGGGAATTACAACAACATTAACACCCATAGATTCTCCCTTAGATACTCCGCCAAGCAAAACTGGGCCCAAGTTGGGCATTTTTGAAAAATATGACTTGATCAAGAAGAAGAACGAGACACTCACTAGCATCACTTATGCCCAATTCCAAAAGCAGTCATCCACAGCCCAGCATAGACTTCTTTTGGCGTTTGATAAGAAAAGGGTAGGATGCATATGGCTTACCTCCAAGCACAAGTGTCGGATCCCAAGTTGATATCAGATTACAAAAGGGCCACCTTTGAGTTCCAGGCTAAGGATGTGCATCCAGCAGATCAGATGGATCTGCACAAGCAAACCGGGGAGATGGTTTTCCACACTTTGGCCCACGCTTCAGCTTCTGCATCAAAGTTTCAGGTAGCTATGAGCAATGCCCAGACCCAACTTAAGCTGGAAAAAATATCTTCTTTCGCAAAAGACAACAAGATAAAGATGTTGGAGGAGTTGGTCGTCAAGATCGGTTATGACCCGGCAAATTCAAGGCTGCTGAAGAGATGATTAAAAAGAAAAATGCTGACATCACATCCTTAAGAAAACAGCTAAAGCTTCCTCCAACAGAGGGCCCACAGGCAAAGGAGATAGCCGAAAAGGAAGGTGAAAAGGATGAGATGCTGAAGTTACTTATGGAGCAGAATGCTCAGCTAAAGGAGATGGAGGCTGAGATGGAAAGACTGCTAAAGGAGAAAGAGCAGGCAAAGCCAATGGAAGGCATTCAATTGAGTGCTATCCCAATTGCAGGACTGAGCACAACAACAGTGACAGTCATTCCATCTGCAACATCAGTGCCCCTACAAGAAGGACCAACAAACCTGGCCAAGTCTATGGAGAGAATGAACCTGCAAGAGTCAGAAATCAGCAGGCTTAAGAAAGAAGTGGAGAATCTCCAAGAGCTAAAGACTTCTTTCCAGACAAGTCTGTCCAAAGAGAAACAGGTGAATGAGAAAATTAGGAAGGAGTTACAGCATCTCCTGAAACAAACGATGGCAGGAAAGACTTTGGCTGAGGTCAAACAGATTGTGTGGACAGATATTTCCAGGTCCATAAATGAAATCTAGCCAATGGTTCAAATCATGTTTGAACAAAATGAGTTGCTCGAGAGGAGCAAACAGGCTGTGGAGAAAATCAGAACGGAGCTGGGAGACATGCCAGCACAAGCTAATGAAATCATAAGGTTCCTGAATTCCAAGACCCAGGAGGAACTCGAAGAATTGAAGATTGAGGACAGGACAAAAACTATATTGGAGGTGAAAAGAGTTCTAACCAAAAGAGGTCTCATGCTTCAGCTTGAGGAAAAGATTCAAGTCATGGATCAAGGAGTGCAGAAGTTTTTCCACAAGATAGATGCTCTGCAAAGGAAGGGCCTACCTGGTATGAAGGTCATTAATGACAAATTAAGGACACTCCCTGATTATAAGAAAAGGTTGACTGAAGTGTCTAAGGACAGTTCTAAGTTTGCAGGTATACAGGGAAGCATCACAGGAAAAACATTCATGGATGCCTTGCAGTTGGATATTAGTATCCAACATGAGATTAAGCACATATTCATCATCAAGCCTACATTTGCTAAGTACACAGACATGGATGAAGTGTATCGGAGATTGCTTAAAGTCACGGTGCCAGGTCGTATCAGATGGGAAGAACTATGTGATCTACTAGATTAGCAGATGAGTTGTCACATACATTCACCTGTCCTGTCAGAAGAGGTTGTGGAGGAACCTCGCCAACAGCCTACCCCAGAAATTCAGCATACAGTTGTATTGAGTCATCAAAATAGTTTTGATTAGTTAAGTTAGTTAGTCTAAAAATAGTATGAGCATGTCCTGATCAGTTATGACAGGAGCGTTTGTATTTTGTATTATAAATATTTCATTTTCCGAAGTGTTGAGGGTTGTTGATTCACACACCCTATTTCTATCAAACTGTATCATTTTTTAGATCCACCATTAATAAAGAAGAGGCATTTACAGGATTCTTGTGTATGTTCACTGGTGACATTGATCTTCTAAGTTAAATGTTTTCCTTTCTCTGTGATCATTTTGTTTTCTAGAACTAATTATTATGAAAAGCGTAATGTTGCAGGATTTATCATTGATACCCTATTTCCGATTCTGAAGATTTTAATGTTTTCTTCCAATATCTTAAATTAAGAAATTCTTAACTGCCTGTTAGTTGAAGTTATTCTTCTTACCTTTTCTTCTGTCCATCATTTGAATTTATAAAGATCCAGTGAATATATTATCTCGCCCTGTGAAGGTTTTCTTTGGCTTTTCTGGTTGTATCTAATATTTGTTTAAATACAGACCTCATAGCCCAATGGATGTGTAGACTGTCTCAACCAACTTTAAAAACCCTTTACAACAAAACCAACAGTTCCTTTAGCTAGCCTAATATCTGAAATTAAAACAAAGCTAAATCATATAGAGAGATCCCTCTCTGAAGCTGGAAGGGCTAGATCCCAGCTTTAAAAGTGGTTGGTTAAGGTTACCTTAGTAGATTTCCTCTTTCAACCTCTAGGGAATTTACCAAGTGCTAACATAAATGGCGACTCCACTGGGGAAGAACTAAAACTGACAATATCACGACTGCTTTCCCCCTAAATAAAGTCTGACTCTGAGAAGAAAGTAATGTTTAGAGGTTGATTAACTCTGTACATATTATTTTCAGAATCTCTCTTTGAACCTTTTGTTCCTCTATGACTTTTCCTGCAGCAGTACAACCTAATATCGAGCATGGACTATCGAATCAAATGCATATTGCATCAAACCTTTTTGACATAATCATCAAAACTGCCAATAACTGGGAAGAACTCGAACGTTTATGGGCAGCAATTGAACGAGACATAGCTACTCAGGAAAAATTGGAAGCTAGACGACGTCAATGTAGAAATATCCCCTAGTTTCCTTCACCATAAAATTAAATAAATAAATAAATATATATATATATATATATATATATATATATATATATATATATATATATAAACCCAAAAAGAGTTCTAGCTCCAAAGAAAGTCCACACTCGATCTCATCCAGACCCAGAACCCTCTACAATAATAGATAATCCCGAGCAGTTGTTCAGGCGAAAGACCTTAGCTACCAGTTCAGTGAGTGATACTCCCCTTCACAAATCTTCTTCCTTTTTCGGAGAACTAGATATCCTTCAAAACCCTGATCTTGATCTTACTGTGCCACGAAACCTTGTGAGAACACGGTCCGAAACATTTGTGTCTAAGCTCATCTTCGACCCAACTGTGTTTCATCCCCGAACCCCCGAAGTCTTGTTCCCTACGACTAAACTACAAATCAATATCTCAGCACCGCCCAGTCCTTCATCATCCGCGTCTTCCGCCGCTACCTCTCCAACCACCCAAGTCGTCATCCCACCTCCTTCGCCCATCATGGCAGCTCGATATGCCCCTTTGGTGTTGGATGCACCGCTACATGCCATGCCTCAAGACTACCAGACTAGGCTACCACGGTTTGATGCAACCAGAACATTAAACGCACAACAACATGTGGATAAAATGAACGACTACTTTTATTTGCAAGAAGTTGACGAAGTCAACGTTCAAATGAGACTTTTTGCCTAGAATCTGATAGGAGATTTCAAGAAATGGTTCAAAGATTTATCTGTTGCCTCAGTTCCTGACCTTGTCGCATTCCATAGAATTTTTCTCGACAGATGAGAGGTAAAGAAAAACCCTCTCCAAATACTGTCAGAATACGAAAATATAATAAGAAATCAAGGTGAAACAGTCCAAGATTATTGCACCCATTTTAACAACTTGTATAATGCAATCCCGACTGAAATCAAACCTCCCCCGAGTTTGGCATTGATTAAATTCCCTGATGGCTTCGATGCTGACATGTCTTACCAATTAAGAGAAATAAATGTTGCCACCCTTAAAGACATGCAGAAAAGTGCTATTAGTGTAGAGGCTAATCTGTTGGCAAAACGGGCACATCAAAAGACAGAAAGGAGAGTCACGATCAAAGAAGAACCTTCCACGTCGGCCACAGATTCCAGATTAGATTCTTTGACCAGGGTAGTGGAACTAATGATGGAAAGGATCACTGTGTCAGACATAAATCCTCCGAGAGACAACACACCTGCCCCTCAGATTCGGAACCCAAATTTTAGGAGAAACCCTCCTCAAATCAGGCAAAGAGATCAAAGAGATCAAAGAGACCAAAGAGATCAAAGAGACCAAAGAGGTCCTGATCAGCTGATCAGACCTCCCTTGCAAGAAAACTATGTGGATGAAGGAGGAGAAGTAATTGAGGAATTGGAGGACACTCACATTAACCTCATGGGAATTCATGATAATGAGGCCATTTTCCTCACCCAACAAGAGCAAGAACTCTTTCTGCTAAATCAAACTAAGGTAAGTGAGGAAGCCGGAGATGCAGAAAAGCAAGCTTTTGAAAACGCTTTTTTGGAGGTGCACCGCCAATACAACCTGCGAAGTAAGAAGACAGAAGGAAATTCCTCAAAAAAGACGTCTGAAATGCAGAAGGTAGATGAGAATGAGAAAACTCCTGAGAATATTACTGTTGAAAAGTGTTCTGAGAAGGGTAAAACTGACGCTCCAGTGAAGAAAAACATCACTATACTGAAAAGACCAGCACAGCCTGAAGTTTCACCTGTCACCCCACCCAGTACTTCTGAGCGGAAAAATATGGTGGACCAACCAGAATCAACGAGTCAGACCAGAACTCCGGCGCCTTTTAGCCTGGAGGCAGAATTGGATAAAATTAAAATTTCTATCCCACTTACAGAATTGATGTGCAGAGGTGGTTATCATTCACAGGTACTAAAAGCATTAGCCATTGAACCTGACATAAGCACCAAGGCCTTGACTATTGGATTAGTGACTCACTCAGACACTATGAACCTTACTGACGATCATCCCGAACTCCTTTTCAGACCTGAGGTAGATGGTCGAGACGATACCGGTGATGTGGCTCCCTTTTACATCAGTTTGAACATACATGATTTGATATTGCATAACGCCATGTTGGATTCAGGTGCCTCAAATAATCTAATGCCTAAAGAAGTAATGGAAAAACTGGGATTGGAGGTCACTAGGCCTTATAAAGATCTACACTCGTTTGACTCCATCAAAGTCAAATGTATTGGTCTGATTAAGAACCTCTACATCACCCTGGTTCAGATCCCTTCGAAAAGCATGGTAATGGATGTGGTGGTTGCAGACATCCCGCCAAAATATGGTATGTTGTTATCCCTCTCTTGGGGAGCTAAGTTGAAAGGAACCTTGCAGCTGGATATGTCTTATGCCACTATACAAGTGTTTGGACAACAGAGGAGGTTATATAGAGAAACATTGATGAAGTATATGGCCAACAGTAAAGAGAAACCTCACAATTACCCACTTTACTCTGCCCATTCAGATTTAGATTCGTTCATCTTGTACAACAATGGTGATACCGAAGAGCCAGATATTCAGCTGGTGGAAGAGAGAGCTAGTCAAGATGAAGGTCCAGAAAACTGTGAGGCAGCAAAGATGAAAAATGTAATCACTGAAGATTTTCCCGATGATTTCTGGAGTATGGATTTTGATGGAGCTGTGAGTAAAGAAGGAGCAGGAGCTGGAGTCTGGTTGCATAATCATCAAAAGAGGTATTCAGAAAATCATTCCTATAAGTTAAATTTCCACTGCACTAACAACGTTGTTGAGTATGAAGCTTTAATGCTAGGTCTGAAACTGTTGAAAAAAGTTGGTGCTAAGAAAATAATGGTAAGGGGTGACTCTGAATTAATAATTAAACAAATTAAAAGTGAGTATGCTGCCAAAAACCCGCGCCTTAGAGCATACAAGAATGTTGTTCTTGATGCTTTGAAGTGTTTTAACGAGGTGGACTTGCAGGTAATGCCGAGAGGATAGAATATTCTGGCCGACGGATTAGCTAGGTCAACTGCTTCCTGCAAGATTCCTTTTCACCAAACTCGCCCATACACTGTTGAAGTGAAATGCAGACTGACAGTGCCCAATAATATCAGGTACTGGCAAGTGTTTGGAAATGACGATCAAATAGAGGACTTTCTGCAATGTAAGAAAGATTTTGAATGTACAAACATAGATGTAGAAAATGAAAACGAGAATGTAAATAATTCTGAATCTGAAATAGATAGTGTGAATAATGTAAATACGGTAGATACAGTAGATTCAGGAGATGAAGAAGTGGATGCCGAAGTTTTGCAATTGAAAAGCAATATTTTACCTAGAGGGCTTGTCCCTTTAGAAGACCTGTTTGACAATGATGATGTAGCTAAGAAACAAAAAATAGAAGCCCATGGGCAAGAGGTAAAGGACTCCAATATAGGAACCGACGAGAAGCCTAGGATGGTCAATCTGTCCAAATCTTTACCCCCAGAGCAAAAACTTAAGTACATTGAGCTATTTAAGGAATATTTAGACGTTTTCGCCTGGAGCTATGAAGATTTGAAAGCCTATGACACCAGCATTATACAACATAGGATTCCCATAAAGGAAGACCAGAAACCGTTTAGGTAGAAACTTAGGAGGATAAATCCCAAGTTCCTTCCCTTAATAGAAAAAGATATTAAGAAAATGTATGATGCCAAGATCATAGTCCCACTACGTTTCTCTAAGTGGGTTTCCAATTTAGTCCCTACACGCAAGAAAACTGGGGAAATCAGACTCTGCATAGATTTCCGAAATCTGAAGAAAGCATCCTTGAAGGATAATTACCCCTTGCCTAAAATGGATCACCTCCTGCAAAGAGTGGTCAGGTCCAGTCGAATTTCTCTGTTAGATGGTTTCTCAGGCTACAACCAGGTCCTAGTTCACCCAGACGATCAGGAAAAAACCGCTTTCACCACACCATGGGGCACTTTCATGTATGTGAAGATGCCTTTTGGTCTAATGAACGCAGGAGCCACTTTCCAAAGGGCAATGGACATTGCCTTCGTAGAAGAGTCATGAAAATTTATTGTCGTTTATCTAGATGACGTGACTGTGTTTTCCAAATTTGATGATGAACACCTGCGGCACCTTAGACGAGTTTTCGAAAAGTGTAGAAGGTTCGGGATTTCTTTAAATCCCAAGAAATGTCTTTTTGGGTTAGAAGAAGGCAAACTGTTGGGACACATCATCTCTAAGGTGGGAATCAGAATTGACCCCAGCAGAATAGAGGCCATACTAAAGTTAGAACACCCAAGGAATCTAAAAGAACTACAATCTTTTATAGGGAAAATTAACATTCTTCGAAGATTCATTCCTAATCTAGACGAGCTCCTCCGAAATATTACAAACATGCTTAAAAAGGACGCAAAAATAAAATGGGATGCTGAGTCCAGACAATCCTTCGAACAGGTCAAACGAGCACTCACAGAAGCCCTAGTTTTGATTAGTCCCGATTTCACTAAAGATTTCTATCCTTTCTCTTTCGCCTCGGAACATACTATAGTAGCTCTATTACTGCAGAAGAACTGTGAAGGGTACGAACAACCCATAGCTTTCTTCAGCAAAGCTTTAAGAGATGCAGCACTGAACTACAATATCATGGAAAAACAAGCTTTTGCTTTGGTAAAGGCTATCAAGGACTTCAGGGTCTATATTCTCCATTCCCACATCATAGCATATGTTCCAAACATGGTAGTAAAAGATATCTTGACACAAGACAACCCTGATGGGAGAAGGGGAAAGTGGATTGCAGTTATTCTAGAATATGACATAGAAATCAAGCCCACCAAACTGATCAAAGGCCAAGGCCTTGCCAAATTGATGGCTGAATCAAACTTTCATGCTCTTGACATTAATTTTCTAGACGTGGCAGAGGAACAGGGTGAGATGGCGACTCCAAACGTTAAAGAGGTTTTTCTAAACTCTCCATGGTATGCAGACCTTATTTTTGTTTTACAAAATTTACAAGCTCCCCCTGGTTTAACTAAAACTAAAGCGAGATTATTAAAGTTGAAAGCTTTGAAATTATGTATTCTAGAAGGAAATCTATATTGGAAAGATCCTGCAGGTATTCTTCTAAATTGTTTACTGAAAGATGAAGCTGATAAAGTGTTGCAGGAGTTTCATGCAGGTGAATGTGGTGGCCATTTGAACTAGAAGGTTACAGCCAACAAAATACTCAGAGATGGATTTTACTGGCCCACCCTGTTTGCAGATGTACATCAGAAAGTAACAACATGTCACCAGTGTCAGCTATTTGAGGGTAAAAGGAAACTCCTTCCTCTACCTCTTAAACCAATTTCAGTTGAGGCTTCATTCCAGCAATGGGGACTCGATTTCATTATAGAAATACACCCTCCATCTTCAGGCCAACATAGGTGGATCCTTACTGCCACTGATTATTTTACCAAATGGACCGAGGCTGTACCAAGCAGGCAAGCCACTGACTCTGTTATTATCAAATTTCTTGAAAATAATATTTTATCCCGTTTTGGTTGTCCTAGAAATATCATTACTGACAATGCAGCTGCCTTTCGTTCGAAGAAACTCATTGACTTCTGTTGTCGTTACCACATTATATTGGGCCATTCCACAGCCTACTACCCTCAAGGGAATGGGTTGGCGATATCCTCAAACAATACTTTGGTAAATATCATCAAGAAAACATTGCAGGAGAATAAAAAATCATGGCATGATAAGCTGGTATTTTCTTTATGGGCAGATAGACTGACCACCAAGAGGTCAATTGGTATGTCACCATACCAGCTGGTCTATGGTACTGAGGCTGTTTTCCCAACTTCTTTGGGATTTCCTGTCATGAAGTTACTTCAAGAAATGCAAGCTGAGCCAAATGACTCCCAAAGACGAATCAAGCAGATGATTCATTTGCAACAGACTAGAAAAGATGTTTTCAACAAAACACAGGTCATCCAAGAGAACATTAAAAAGATCTTTGACAAACGAACCAAGGAGGATGATTTTGAGYTGGGAGACCTGGTGTTGATATGGGATGCCAGGAACAAGGACAAGGGAAAGCATGGGAAATTTGATCATCTGTGGACAGGGCCCTACATGATAAAATCTTTAAGATGAAACAATGCCTTTTTGCTAAACAATGTCGATGGGTCAGATCTGCCAGGAGCACCTGTGAATGGAAGAATGCTGAAACATTATGTCCCACCTCAGTAAGAGAACTGAAGAACTCACTCTCCATTGTACATACCCATTTTAATTTGCAGTCTTTACCTGCATTTTCTGAGTGGAGAACATCGGTTAGTTTGTTGAAGCCTGAAGAGAAGGCCCTAAGTTGTTGATCACTGTTTTTCAAAATTTTCCTGAAGATAAGACCAACTAAGGCTACTGGACAGATATGGTCGGAATGACAGGAAACTAGATTCTTGGCACTTAACAGGGAAAATACCATCCCCAGGTGGAGCCGCTGTTATCACCCCATAAATTATGGGAATCAACTTATGACTTGGATATTATGGATATTATATGTATCTAGTGTTCTTATTGGAAATTGATTTTTCATTTTGCAAAAAGAAAAAGAAAAGAAAAGAAAAAGAAAAATAAAAAAGAAAAAGAAAAAGAAATAGAAAAGAGGGCATAAAAGAAGTGAAACAAAATCCCCGTGCAATAATAGTGACTTGGTCATACCTTTCAAGCATGACCAAGTTCTGTTAAGTTTTCTATGAGGATAGAATTAGTGAATACATCTGATCAGACCATCTAATCTTGATCAGATAGCCCCTAGAATAGAATTAGTGAATACATCTGATCAAACCATCTAATCCTGATCAGATAGCCCCTAGGAAGAATAATATCTTAACCCAACAGTTTAATCTGGGTTTTTTGTCTTGTGAAAGTAGGTTAGAATGTGGATTAATTACTTTGCTTGCCTTGCCCAAAGAAAACCCACTTGAAGAAAATGCTACATCAAGTCTCCGTTGCCTAAGGATAGTTGAAATAAGGTCCCCTTGGTGGTGTCCATGACAAAATTGAGAAAAAGCCCATAAGAAGGCACTAATCCTAAGTTGTTCCTACACATGATTTTTTCCCGCTCCCGACCTATGTTTCATCCACTTTTCAGTGGTCTAGATCACAGCGCTTAAATCAACGGCTCACAGAGCATTCCGAACCCCCCTTAGTATTCTGCTTTTAACCAAGGGGGCGGGGTCGCGAATAGGCGATAATATTTACGCAGATCTGGATGGTTCAGAACAGAGCACGCAAATCCATGGCTCACATTGGATTCCAAACCCCCCCCACCCATTCTGCCTTTAATGGAAGGGGGGGAGTCCGGAATTGGTAATAACTCTTACGCAGATCTGGACGGTCCAACACAGAGCACGCAGATCCACGACTCACATTGGATTCCGGACCCCCCCTGCCCGTTCTGACTTTNGGACGGCTTGAAACTGAGCGCTCGAATTGACAGTTCACATTGAATTCGGGACCCCCTCCTCCGTTCTGCCTTTAATAGAGGGGGGGAGGTCCAGAATTGGTATTAAGGAGCACACTAAGATCTGTGGTCAGGAAACCAACGTGCAGATCAATGGATCACGATGGATTTCAGACCCCCCTTGGTGTTCTGCTTCTAATCAAAAGGGGGGGGGTCCAGGAAAGAATATTCTTTGCAGCGGGCTCATTTTACAGTTGGCATTGTCCTATTGGTCTGGAAGTCTTTTCACCTTATGCTGTCTGATAGCCTCCATCATTCCGGGATGTCATCCTCCACTAAGTCCACTTGTCCCACTTGCTCCCGTGTTGAGTCCCTTCCCATAACTGTTTCCAGTCCCTGCTGTCAGGCCTTTACCCTTTCCATTCATGGCCAGCCCCCTTCAGTGAATTTTTCCTCCAATCACATGCCTCCACATCACTCATCCGTATGCTTTGGCCATCATCATCTGCCACCTCATCCCTAGTGGCCCGTTGTCCATTAATAACTGGATAACATACCCGTTGTCATGCTGACCGTTTTCCCACGTCCAACCGACCTATTTTTGAATAAAACTACCGTTTACCTTTTTATTCGTTATTCATCCATCGTGCCAGAAACCTCCTATTCCTCCATTGCTCCAGCATCTCTTTCACCTACAGTCAGTCGACCCCACTAACGTATTGTTTATTGTAGGTACAGTTGCCGAAATGGTGTCTAAGACAAAGCAAGCTGAAGAGGAAGAGAATCCTTTCCTTCCTCCTTCGGTTGACCTGTATAAAATTCCATTGGTCGATAAAGATCACTTGATAGCCGATACTATATGTAGTTTCGACTTTTCTGATCTTCAATCATGGCTCTAGGATGTTTTCCTGGAGTAGAGCGACGAAATTGGACTCTGGGAGTCCAATTTGTCCCTGTATCTCTTCCCCTAGATTCATAATTTCCCCAAGTTTGCCCTCAAATACCAGGCCCATTACATCCCCGACCAGAAAACCATCGTTTCTTCATCTGGAGACGTCCTTTTCTTCATCACCCCTCAAGATATTGACCAGATGATGCAGATTACCCGCTCAAAATCTGCGTCCCCATTCAACTTAGAAATCCTCACTGAGCTATATCAGAAAATGACTTTCCCACAGAGAGCTCAGATATTTGAGCTTTTTCTCCCCACTTCCGCTCCACTCCTGTCCACCAATCCCCCTTACCCTTCTTCCATGTTTTCCACCAAAGGTAATCAAATCATTTCTTCTCTGTCTGCCCTACTTGGTTACTATTATGATCAATGGGTAGATGATCCCATCTTGGGTTTTCTGTCCATCTTCTCAAACGATGAACAACCGACCACACAATTCGACTACAGCACCTTCTTGGCCAATAATATCCATGAAAAATTTGTGAATTTTTCCACAGAGGGCATGTTTAGGTATTCATCCATTCTGGCTTACACGGTCATCTATTTCCAAGCCAACGGGTTCAATTTCTCCATGCAGAAGATGGACGTCGATGGGAATCCCCAGCCAGTCACAGCGTGGACTTCTCTTCTGAAGCATAATTCTGTTGAATACGACTTCACAGCGTTCATTGACCAGTTTTACCACCCTGTGGTAAGTATGTTGCGTGGCATGCCTGAGCCATGAATAAATGATGAATTCCAGAGAATTCTGCATCTCTCGGACAACATTAAGAGAAGAGACTGGTATTTATGTCAGAATCATACCGAAATCAGAGTTTTCGAGTGCGAATTGGCGCCTTACAAACTACCTCGATATGTGCCGGTAAGGATTTTTGCATTAGAATATATTAGGAAGATAATGAATTCTGATGATATTCATTTTGTTTTCCTTAAGAAAAAGCAGCAATTGAGAATCAAGGGACAAATTGGTTCTTTCATCTACAATAGCCGAGGCGCAGGGGAAGAAGCAGATAGAATGTTGAAGGAGATGAAATTATCTACGAGTTTCATCTGGCACTATGATCCATACGGGATCATTTCAGATATGAGGGTGAAAAACAAAAATGCCCCGTATGCTCACGAGTCCAAGCCAGAGATTGAGAAATTTGCGAATCAGACAGTATGGCTGCCTGATACTTTGATGGACTTGGAACAGCAGGTGCCATCGACAAGTGCACTACCCTCTACCACACCTCAGGTCCTCAAGGAGAAGAGGCCCCGACAGGAGTCATCTCCTCCTGTAACAGAGGTGTCATCAGAGGAATTCCAAATTCACTCCAAAAAGCCGAAGACAGTTTCAACGCTTGGCACCACAGTAGAACAGGAAGTTTCTACTACCACAGTGACCACCACAGGGCCCAAGCCATTCACTCTACCTTTCGGCTCGAGTCAACACAAGGGAATTACAACAACATTAAAACCCACAGATTCTCCCTTAGATACTCCACCAAGCAAAACTGGGCCCAAGTTAGGCATTTTTGAAAAATATGACTTGATCAAGAAGAAGAACCAGACACTGACTAGCAGCACTTATGCCTAGTTCTAGAAGCAGTCATCCACAACCCAGCATAGACTTATTTCGGCGTTTGATACAGAAAAGGGTAGGATGCATATGGCTTACCTCTAAGCACAAGTGTCGGATCCCAAGGTGATATCAGATTACAAAAGGGCCACCTTTGAGTTCCAGGATAAGGACGTCCATCTAGCAGATCAGATGGATCTGTACAAGCAAACTGGGGAGATGGTTTTCCACACTTTGGCCCATGCTTCAGCTTCTGCATCAAAGTTTCGGGTAGCTTTGAGCAATGCCCAGACCGAACTTAAGCTGGAAACAATATATTCTTTCACAAAAGACAACAGGATAAAGACGTTGGAGGAGCTGGTCGTCAAGATCGGTTACGACCCGGTGAACGTCAAGGCTTCCGAAGAGATGATTAAAAAGAAAAACGATGACATCGCATCCTTAAGAAAACAACTAAAGCTTCCTCCAACAGAGGACCCATAGGCAAAGGAGATAGTCGAAAAGGAAGGTGAAAAGGATGGGATGTTGAAGTTACTTATGGAGCAGAATGCTCAGCTAAAGGAGATGGAGGCTGAGATGGAATGACTACTAAAGGAGAAAGGACAGGCAAAGCCAATGGAAGGCACTCCATTGAGTGATATCCCAATTGTAGGACTGAGCACAACAACAGTGACAGTCATTCCATCTGCAACATCAGTGCCCCTACCAGAAGGAGAAACAGACTTGGCCAAGTCTATGGAGAGAATGAACCTGCAAGAGTCAGAAATCAACAGGCTTAAGAAAGAAGTGGAGAATCTCCAAGAGCTAAGGACTTCTTTCCAGACAAGTCTATCCAAAGAGAAACAGGTGAATGAGAAAATCAGGAAGGAGTTACAGCAGCTCCAGAAACAGACAATGGCAGGAAAGACTTTGGTTAAGGTCAAAGAGATTGTGTGGACAGATATTTCCAAGTCCATAAATGAAATCTGGCCAATGGTTCAAATCATGTTTAACAAAATGAGTTGCTCGAGAGGAGGAAACAGGCTRTGGACAAAATCAGAACGGAGCTGGGAGACACGCCAGCACAAGCTAATGAAATCATTAGGTTCCTGAATTCCAAGACCCGGGAGGAACTCGAAGAATTGAAGATYGAGGACATGACAGAAACTATATTGGAGGTGAAAAGAGTTCTAACCAAAAGAGGTCTCATGCTTCAACTTGAGGAAAAGATTCAAGTCATGGATCAAGGAGTGCAGAAGTTTTTCCACAAGATAGATGCTCTGCAAAGGAAGGGCCTGCCTGGTATGAAGGTCATTAATGACACTCCCTGATTATAAGAAAAGGTTGACTGAAGTGTCTAAGGACATTTCTAAGTTTGCAGGTATACAGGGAAGCATCACAGGAAAAACATTCATGGATGCCTTACAGTTGGATATTAGTATCCAGCATGAGATTAAGCACATATTCATCATCAAGCCTACATTTGCTAAGTACACAGACATGGATGAAGTGTATCAGAGATTGCTTAAAGTCACAGTGCCAGGTCATATCATATGGGAAGAACTGTGTGATCTACTAGATTAGCAGATGAGCTGTCACATGCAGTCACCTGTCCTGTCAGAAGAGGTTGCGGAGGCACCTCGCCAACGGCCTACCCCAGAAATTCAACATACAGTTGTATTGAGTCATCAAAACAGCTTTGATTAGTTAAGTTAGTTAGTCTAAAAATAGTATGAGCACATCCTGATCAGTTATGACAGGAGCGTTTGTATTTTGTATTATAAATATTTCATTTTCCGAAGTATTGAGGGTTGTTGATTCACACACCCTATTGTTATCAAACTATATCATTTTTGAGATCCACCATTAATAAAGAAGAGGCATTTACAGGATTCTTGCGTATGTTCACTGGTGACGTTGATCTTCTAAGTTAAATGTTTTCCTTTCTCTGTGATCATTTTGTTTTCTAGAACTAATCTTTATGAATAGCGTAATATTGCAGGATTTATGATTGATACCCTATTTCCAATTCTGAAGATTTTAATGTTTTCTTCCAATATCTTAAATTAAGAAATTCTTAACTACTTGTTAGTTGAAGTTATTCTCCTTACCTTTTCTTCTTTCCATCATTTGAATTTATAAATATCCAGTGAATATATTATCTCTCCCTGTGAAGGTTTTCTTTGGCTTTTCTGGTTGTATCTAATATTTGTTTAAATACAGACCCCATAGCCCAATGGATGTGTAGACTGTCTCAACCAACTTTAAAAACCCTTTACAACAAAACCAACAATTCCTTTAGCTAGCCTAATATCTGAAATTAAAACAAAGCTAAATCATATAGAGAGATCCCTCTCTGAAGCTGGAAGGGCTAGATCCCAACTTTAAAAGCGGTTGTTTAAGGTTACCTTAGTAGATTTCCTCTTTCAACCTCTAGGGAATTTACCAAGTGATAAAAGAGGATCTGAAGGCCTTTTTACAATAAATAGGAATGCCAAAAATTTGTACATCCAAAAACCTAACCCTAGGAGATGAAGCACCAAAAGTCATGTGGCCCCATTTGGGTAAGTGAGTACATCAACTTCCTGGGGTCGTAACTTTTGCATACGATCTTCGTTTTAGGCGTGTGATAGCTAGTTGGAAAGGTATTGTCAAGGTTATTCATTTTAGGGACTCAATCATTCCTCTAGATATCATTTAGGACCTTTTTCTCAAAAAAAACTTCATTTGGGCACTCAAAATGGCCCCGAAAGTTAAAACCTGCTAAAAATAGTAAATTGCCAAAATTGCCAGAAATTTTTTTTGAGCCATTTGGAAAAGGTAAGTGGCCACTGATATCCACCTGGATCAGTATTCCTCAAGAATTCATCTATAAATGAGACATAGTACACATATTTTCCCATTGATGGGACCAACATAGGTCCAAAAACATCACCGTGAACTAGCTGTAAACTTCCTACTTCCCTCGTTGCACCAAAAAGGAATCCTACCCGATTCTACTTCCCATATAGACAATGTTGACAGAAATCAAAATCGAGAGATAAGTTAGACATACCTTCAACCATACCTTTACCGTGTAGTAGTCAAATACCTTTCTCTCTGATATGCCCCAGTCTTTGATGCCAGAGCATAACCTTTTCTCCAGAGACTGTAGGAGTTCTTTATTCTTCAAATCCAATATCAAGAACAATGGAACTATTACACCCATCACTAATAGTGGTTCCTTGCATATTATACAGAGTTCCAAAATGAACTCCCTTCAGCAACACCATTGCTCCTCGAACCATCCTACAGGTTTCCTTTTCAAATATTGTTTTTACCCTTGCATCGTCCATTTTTCTTACATAAATCAAATTTATGGTCAAACCTCGGATGTGAAAAACACCAGGAAGTTTTCTAATCCTTCCATCTATGAGCCTCAACTTGACTTTTTCTCATCTTATGATTCTGTTTTTCAAATCATCACCTAAGAAAACATTACCTCCATCATACCTTTCATATTCACAGAACCTCTCCCTGTGGGGATTCATATGAAAGGATGCACCAGAGTCAACCAACCATGCCTCATGATCTACATGTGTGCTTGAAGAAGCCAGGTACACATCTCCTCCTTCTTCCTTGGAGGTCTTTTCTTCTGTAGAAGGAGATTCTTGAGATCCCTTCTTTTTCTCAACTTTTGATCTAAACTGCTTCTTGTAGTTCCCTTCTTTTCCACATCTCCAACATACCTTTACAAATTTTCAAGGAGATTTAGATGTACCTTTAGATTTAGATCTCCCACTTGAGAACTTAGATCTGTTTTTTTCATGGGAACGTCCTCTTGAAAATAATGCATCTGTGTTATGTCCTTCCATATTCTTCCATCTCATCTCATCCAACAATAAGGATGTGACCACTTCATCAAACTTCAAGGAAATTGTATTACTACTTATGGCCACAACCACACTATCCAACGAGTCTGGTAAAGAACACAATAAACTGATACATTTATCTTCATCTAAAATTTTGATCTCAACAGATAATAATTGAATTACCACGGTATTGAAGGTGTTCAAATGCTCTTCCATCGAGTCTCCATCTCTCATCCTGAGGTTCTACAACTTATTTCTCAGGAATATCTTATTTACTAGGGACTTAGACTTATACAAATTCACCAACTTTTCCCATAAATCCTTGGTTGTAGCTTCCTCTAACACATTCAACAATACTGTATTGGAGAGACACAGTCGGATTGTGCTCTTTGCATTCTGATCCAACTTTTTCCAGTCATTTTTTGAAGTTCCTGTAGATGTAGTACTTGGATATACCATGATCCACTGATCTTTGTCCACCAACAAATCTTCCATATTGAGCTTCGACAACTCAAAACTTTTCCCATTAAACTTCTCTATCTCCATCTTCGAATTGTTTGCCATTTCTTTTCATCTAAAAATAAATACCACATATCTCCCACTTTAACAAGGATTATCACAGTCCCTAGCCAAGCCTTTGACCACAAAGGCGTCCCCCTCAAGCCAACAAATATCTAATACCAAATGTAGATTTTAAACTTATACAATATTTACTACAAACATATTTTTAGTAAAAGAACCAAAACGATTCAATGGAAAATACAAACATTATAGATAGATTTTTCCCCTGGAAATCCAAAACTAGAAAACCAACATATTCTATATTCATTCATTGTGATACATTGTTTACAATACAATATACATATAGGATCCAGCGACATCTTAAACCCTAACCTAATGACCTGGATTATTCAACAACCCTAATTCCTTAACCGGAAGTAGAAAACCATCGACAAAAGACCATGTGCCGAAAAACCACCTAAATATGTGTTACTACTCGTGAAAAGAATATAACACATACCCACCAATATTCACATGGTATCCCCAACAAAACATGGAAAACAGTGTAAACTCAACCTTACATTGTCTACTTACCATGACTTGATGTCCTTTCAGCAACCATGACACCATGTATAGACTCAAATGTGCTTTTGACGCAAACTTTATCTTTTCCACCATCTCTGTGGATACCAAGTTGTTAGTGCTTCCATTGTCTATGATCACCTTCCATAGTCTATCTTTAGTCTTGCAAGAAGTTCATAACAACTTGTTTCTCTGAGCTAGCTCTCGTACCTCTTTTTATGGATTTATGAGAGTTATCCTCATCATGAGGGATCTTTCTTCTTTAGTTTCTTCTTCCTTAATATTTATCTAGACATTCTTTTGTTGTGCCTCATAAATGTGATATTCTTTAACTCCTACATTCTTCTTTTCAATACATTCCCAAGACATGTGCCATGTTTTCCCACAAGAAAAACACTTCACTTCTCCTCCTCGGCCTCTTCCTCTAACTATGGTAAAATGATTATTTCCTTTAGATTATCCTTGTCTATAACTTCCTCCTCTCTCCATCTGAATGTTAAATCCTCCATCTTCTCCCCTGAATTTTTGGAAATTTTTTATGGTGATTCCTCTTCCTCTATTAAGACTCTTTCCCATGTTCCTCTGACTCTGCTTTCTTTCCAATTTCTCTTCTACTTTCAGGGCTACCTAATAATCATATTCTACTTTCCTCCTCATCATCATACTAATATCATATTGGATTTAATACCTCAATCTATTTATATACCTAACAAATTTCTCTTCATGATTGTCCCTATGTCCTTCCCTTATATTCAACTGATAAAACTCTTTAGTATATTCCTTCACTGACAAACCTTTTTGTTTCATATTCTGCAACTTTTTGAATAGATTCAACTGATAATCCTTGGGTAAGAATTTATCCTTGAGCTTAGCTACCATTCTATCCCAATTCTTAATCTTGAACTTACATTTCCTACTTTTGTAAGCTCACAACTTGTCCCACCATAAAGATACATGTCCCTGGGTAAAATCATGAAGATGGGTAACATTTTTGCTTGTTTTATGACAATGTTATTTTAATTTTAGCAGGTTCTTCAACTTCCGGTAAACAAAAGTATTTTTTTTATTTAGAATTTTACTTTACTGTAAAAGAAAAACTTCTTAATAATTTTCTTAGTTTTCTACTTACTATTTTTCAAATTTTTTTTATTGAGATTTGATATGCCAATTTGGAAATTGTTTGACACTGTATTCCTTAAAAATGAAGGGAAAGATAATGAGTTATTTTTTTCCACAACAATGTATCCATTATTAAACTTTTATTTTTGACAAATGAAATATACTGCAGCAATCTACATAGACTCTATTTTGTGATGACTGCAGTTTTGAATCTAACGGATGAATATTATAATTTCTAGATTTTTTTTAAAGTCGACAATTCTGAAAATGTTATATATTTTAAACACATGTTTTCCTCCACCATGTATCTATATTAAATTTTACTTAAAAGTAAAATATAAAAATGCCCTTTTGAAGAGAACAGTTTAAAAATTATGAATATAATTTTTTCATAATTTTCCACTGTGTATTTTTAGAGATATGGATTTTTCATTTCACCGAATCATAATCTCACCTAAAAATATTATGTAGCGATTTTTTTATAAAATTAAATAAAATTAGATAAAAACAATGAAAATCAAAACAAATTATACCCAATGAAATTAGTTTCAATTTTGAAAATGTTGGTATCAATTATGAAACTAAATTCTGAGTATTTGTAGGAGTCTATTACCTCCAAAAATGAAGTAATATGGAGAGAATTTGCAGTTTCCTGCAAACAATCCCATTTTGAGGTTTTCGGTCAAAATATTCTTTCAGCCAAAACCTAGATTTTAACGGAATTCGTTAAAAATAAAAGTTTTGGCCGAAAAGTCTTTCGACCGAAATATTCTTACCAGAGGAAAATAATTCATTCAAAAAACATTTTACATGAATTTTGAGGGTTTCATTAAATTTCACGTGCAAATTTTTGGCTGAAAAAGGTTTTGGCCGAAAAATTCCTAGCAACATTTTTTTGGCCGAAAAACTTCCGCTAGGAATTTTGGAGACCTGATTGTCACGAAAGTGTTACCCATCTTCATGATTATAACACCCTTCAATATAGTCACTGCATACTTTACGTTATTCTTATCATAAATCTCCTCAGAGTCAAATTACTTGTCTAAATCACTTATCTAGTCAAACAGTTCTTACACATTCATATTACTTTCATACATTGGGAATTCCATTTTTTATTTGGCTCCCAACTTGACAATAGCTCTCATCAATTTCTCCTCTACTCCTTGTTCTCCTACAACTTCTTATTCATCTTGTATATATTCACTTTCAACTTCGTTGACACCACCATCCTTTGTTGCTCTCCTTTGTGTTGTTTCCATTGAATCCAAACTTGCACAAAGTTGTCTCATTTATTCCTCCATGTCTGTGTTGACAATAGGTGTGTCCCTGCATCTCCTTGGTGGCATGATTCCAATTACTTCTTCTCACAGAGATTATTCTTTCTCTAATACCACTTGATGCAAACCCCGTTGGGGATGACACTAACTCCTGATCTAGGATCAATTTAAATAAGAGACTCATGGGTCCCCACAAAACCCTTAGAATCCTTTACTACATTCCTTATCTTATTTTACTGCATGAAATTTTTTATTCATGAGGGTCTCCTTCTCCAGCAGAGTCTTCACATGACCTCGAGCCAAAACCCAGGGATTAATATTTTGAAATATGAAAATTCAGCGCTCTGAAGCTTTGGGCTTCGATATTTTCCCCCTCAACACACAATTAATCTCGAGAACGCTGAATTGACGAACTCTTGAACTGGAAGTATCTGGAGCTTCGGGCTTTGGAATATCTCTCAGCACAAAACTTTAAATCCTCCGAACGTCGAACTAGCGAACTCCGAGAGGGTCCAAGGATCAACAATCCACACATCTCCAACATCCAATGGTTGTGATCCACTTTGGAACTATAAGCTTTCGGACTTTTATCTCCTAATCACCACTAGAATATTGAATCCTGGAATGTCGGACTCCCGAAGAGTGGAGATCCATAGTTCATGTTCAGCCAAAAATGAATGGCTAGGATTTACTATGGGCTTTGGGACTTTAGGATTTTTCACACTAGAACACTTTTAACCCATGATCCTCTGGATCACCATACTTCCAAATACGCGATAATTTGCGGACACATGTCCCCGATAACCAATGGTCTAGATTTTCTCCAGTCTTCGGGACTTCAGGTAATTATTCACCATACACAAAAACAACCAACTTTTCCCAGAATTTCAAATTTCTGAAACACTCAGGGATCTGATGGCTCGTGCTTCTTCCTTAAATCTACTATGTATATTGACTATGGGGCTTCAGTCTTTCTAGGATTTTTCCTCCTTTACAAAAAACACTCAAAAACTGTCAAAGCAGTGAAGTCTGAAGGACTTAAGGTTTTAACGTTCATGCTTCTTACCTGGATCCAATGGTTGTGAGGGAGTTTGACTTCTCCCAAACAAATCTCGTTCATTCACCTTGAAACAAAGAAATTTATATCCCTTAAGATTTTTCGCTTCAAGGACTTAGACTCTGGTGCACGCCTTGAGCTTCCATTCTGATCCTTTTCATGCTTCAAAGGCTCGAACTTTGGCAAATTCTTTACACTTCCCTCCTTATCTTGGTACTTAAATAAGTCTCCTACGCACACCTTGCACTATCTCTTCTCTTAGATTTATCAACACTTAATGAAGTGTTGACTCTGTTCACTCCTTGCACTGGTATCCCCTCTGAGATTTTATACTGCTATGAGTATAGGTGCACTCTTTTCACTCTTTCTGTGTAATATTTTGTAATCTCTCCTAAGCTTCTGAACCTATAATGGTTTGGCATCCACACTCCTTGTGTGGGCATTATGCACTCCTTGCACAAAGATTTCGAAAGAAAAACAATTGAAACTTAAAAAAAAATTAAGGATTCACTCAACAGGTGATTTAGATGCACATACACATAAAACACAAAGATAAATAACATAACATTTACCGAGTTACACAAACACAAGAAATCTCATAAATTGAAAGAATTCCCTCTTCTTCTATATTCCTTCAACAAATATTTACAAGGAGTTCAACACCTCTCAACAACTTTCAGCTTCTTCTTTCCAAGACAACAACAACAACAACAACAACAACAACAACAACCTTTATTGAACATATATTATACTGATTTATATGTGAGGGGGATTCACGAGCCTTCCCTCCATACTATATTAGTTCTCTCATATCACAATTAAAGCATCCTACCACTAGTCTTATTACACTAAATGATATATTACAATTTAGATATGAGTTGACACTCAAAATGTGTACATCCTACAAACATTAAAGGAAAATACAATCCCATGGAGCACATACAATGGCTCAAGCTTCAAAACCTTATGGGATATTTAATTACAATTCTTTTAGAAATTAAAGCGACATGCCTGTAACATCCCACTCTATCGAACACATTTTATTGACATAATCTTTAAGGACACTTGCGTACAAGTGATCCGGTTGTGGTACATTGTGACTTTGTTTCGATTATGGATTATACATGATGATAATGATGTGTTGTGACTTATTTTTAATTGATATATATATATATATATATATATATATATATATATATTGGAAGATGATATTGACATGTTTTTCTAAGTGTGCAGGACACATGATAGATTATGGATGTTGATGGCATAAATGGACTTCCTTGGACTCTGAATTGAGTCACAAAGTGGCTTGTATTTTGTTTGAGTATTTCATTTTATGCACATGTGACATATGATTTATTATAGTATGATATATGCATATGGATCATTGACAATGTTTTTATCAACAGATGCAAGCCGAGGATGCTTGCTAATCCAACTCACATAAGGAGTAAAGGGGTCATGCACATAAACCAGATATTGAGGGAGAGGTGTGGCAACATCCCTATCATAGCCTAATAGCACTCTCGTCATGGCTCGAATGGTAGGTTAACGATTACCTAGTTTGAGAGGTCCATAATGTCATGAGAGGAGACTGAGACAATCATTCACAAAGATTTCTAAGGGCCGTGCAATAAGGCGAAGTCCTTATTCCTTAGAAGTCCTTAGTCTCTCACAAGGTTAACCAAGTGGAGTGTTGACTCCAAGAGTCAGAAAAACTTCCAAAACCAGTCACTGACGAGTGGCACCCTTGGAGCACATAGGTGTGTCTTGAAGTTCATGCCGCGTAATTAAAGACACGAGTCAATAAATCTAGGTGGCCTAGAAAACATTTAAATGATTAGACCTTGTTGGAGTAAAATAATTAATTAAACACTAAAATTATTAATTATAAATTCCATTAAAAATCTAAGCCTAGCTCTAAGACTAAGCCTAACTCTAAGTTTAGTTAGGGGGGTAAATTAAAGTATTAAATAAATTAAAAAGAATAGAGATAAATCGATTTAAGGAAAAATGTGAATAAAAATCTAAAGATTTGATAAAATGCACATGTATGCATGAAATTAATAAATTAGGATAATTTTTAAAATAGAAGAAATAATAATATAAGAGAATAGGTGTACATATAGAATGGTATTTAGAGTCAAACTACCACTAGCCTAAGTAGAAGAAGACTCTTATTCCAATTCTAACTAAGATCTAGATAGGAGACACTCATTAAATGAAAATCTGGGGAATAAAGAGACAACTAAGAGAGAAAATAGGGAAACATTGGGGACTATGAAGGAAAATGTTTTTTTAATTAAAATAAAAAAGTTGATTACTTTTGCAACTTGGGGAGAGTGGGAAAGTGTGTGAATAAATAATCAATAATTAAATAATTAAAAAGATGAATTACTTGTGCATGTAGACAAGTGTCAATGATAATTTACCTATAAAAGAAATGGGCAAGAAGGGAAAGATCTTTTTTTTTGGTTAGTAAAGTTATGTTGCTAAAATTTTGTTGGACTCTGTCTTACTTGTGAAAGTCCGGAATTCAATCTTGTATAAAGAGTGTAATTTCTTGTATAAAGTGTGGAATTTCTTACTTGCGAGGCAATCTTGTGAGCTATTGCATTTTGGTTTTTGTGTATGGCTTCTTTACACCTCGGGGGACTAAGGGAGAAGAGAGTATCTCTAACATTAACCGAGAGGTAGAGATTTGAAAACAGAAGCAAGGAGGATAACATATGAATCTTCAAATTTATACCACCAAAACTCAAATTTCGCTGGTCACGATATTTACTGTATTGATTTTACTATTGTATCAACAATGATACAATTAATTTGAGGGTTGTAAGAAAGGAGGTTGTTAGTGGACATGATAAAACTCTCGTTTTTATTTAATATTTGATTATGGAGTGGAATTTAACTCTAGATTGATTGGAATTCTTTCGAATGTATGCATGAGTTTAGATTATGTGAATAAAAATACGAACTAGATAATGGTTCCACTTATACCCAAGTATGGATTGAATGATTCTTTTTAATTATGGGAAATTATATTCATTGTATATTCGAATCTCTACAATATAATATGTTAGCCAGGTGTTATAATCGCTCTGTGTTGAGTAATATGTAAGTAATTTATATCCTTTCACGCCTTATTACAGACAGGCTGCTAAATTTTTACTCTCCGAGATTAAAGTAATATTAGTTAGCAGTGAGCACCACCATGTTTAGTACTTGGTTATTAGCGAAACTTAATCGTATATATACATATATTATGTACTCTATACAAATGGAATTTTGCTATTAATTCACAGGCCATTCCAGCCACTTGTCCTTAAAATCTCTTCACGGTTTCCAGGATTTCTTTTCGCTCAGCCGTTTTCTCGCTTCGGACGTTAATGATTACTACAATTCAGAGTCAATACAGTGTGTATCTTGATCGGAGTTAATCTCTTTTAAACAAGAAAATTTTGTTGAAATTCAGTAGCGTATATCCTTGTCTTGTTTTCTAAATGCTCTACTTTATCGCCTTATTCTTTCCTCTTCAAGAATGTACAGTACCCTCCGCATTCAACTCCTATTTGAATATGGATCGCTGCTGACTGCGTGAGTTTTCAAGTTAATATTTCACGTTAAAATGGAGTTGATTCTACTCCAATTTTCATCTTTTCTTAAGTAAGTGATTTGTTGTCGTTGGATGACAGAGAAGCTCCTTCACGTTACAGGCTTCCAACCATCGACGACCAAGAGATTTAATCTCGGGACAGTATTTGTAACGCTTCGCTCATCTTGTCAACAATCGGATATCCTAACTAACGCTTGGGGATTTTTCGTGGAGTTAACTCCTAGCCATTGTCATTATCTATCACATGTCTAACGGTGATTATTGTTTTACTAAATGAATATTGTCCATGGGTATTGTTGCACATCTGTACCCATTAATCCCGATTTTCTGCTCCGTGTACCCAAACTGGGAGCTGTATTCCCTTCAATTATAAATTCTGGAGATAGTATTATAATAGAGAATCTAACAATCATCCTAGTTCCTGACTTGAATCCAAAGGAACAGGTCAGTTTAAAAATGGAAGTAACGTCGTGTCTTTCCTTCGAGGTTGTTCTCTTAAAAGAGAAGATTGGTCACCGGTGGGATCGCCATCTCCGATTGTAAAAATGTCATTTTATTTGAGTTAAGGGTTATTGTGGAACCAACAGATTCATTACACATAAATTCGTTAAGGAACCTCTGTTATTCCTTGTTTGTGGAAATTCTTAATGCATCAATCACCTACTCTTAATTAGAACTATCGATGTATTTTATCATACGATATATTTGTTGAGTGATTTGAATTTAAATTATCGCTTCGTTGAGGAAAATTGTTGGTTGATTGTTTCTACATTTTATTGGTTGTCACGAATTTAATCGAGTTCAATATATATACATAGTAGAACCAAGTTATTACTTATGTTTATAAAAATGATTAATGGAAACTCTAAAACCTCAATAACTATATAAATTTAATATTGGGAGAGTAAATAATTAAAGTAGGTTACTATCTTGTTAATTAAGATTAGTGGAGAGTTGGCCACACAGACAAATTCTTCACATTCATTGTATTATATAATCCAGACAGTCGAGCACTATTATTGAATAGTTGCGTTGCTGAATACTCATTTTTGGTTATATCTCTAGACAAGCCCTTTCATTATAATTTAACCACAGTACAGACATATGAAATGTTAGTTTAACATTTTATGAAATTTTATTTGATTTGGTTAACTTACATCGACTATTGGATTGTTTTTCTTCCTAATCTAAAATTTTAATTATGTAGATCTCATGGGTGGGCCATTGCATTTATCTTGATTTCGATATTATGTGTCTCTCGGTTATAACTTGTATATAAAATATGGATTATGTGTATTTGGGACCCTAACTTTGTTGATATGGTTGATTGATTAATAGTAATGTTGTATTCAAATTGATTGTCACGAGATCCATTTGTAGATATTAATGTATACTATGAAACTATCTCTTGTTCTAAATTATTTCAAATAATAATAATAATAATTACCTCTTTTTTACTCAATTTTTATTGTAGTAACTGAGGGGTCTGTCTCTACATCTCCCTCCTTCGAATCCAAACTAGTTGAGTGCGTTGCATTAGATGCTGAGTCGTCTTCCATCCTGCCTCATTAATTGATGACAGAGATACTCCTACATAAAAAAAGCAAGGTTGGATGATTGTGAGTCTATGGGCTTCACAGTAGGTCTGGTTTCATAATTAGTACGTCCATGGAGTGAAAGAATCAGTGTGGTTGGGAATCTGAAATGTCTTCCAAAACACATTCATAGTTAGAAGAGGGGAGAAAATCACAAGAATCGTTAGAAGGAGAAGTTTCAATAAATTATCCAATAGTAGTAGGAAAACATTCTTGATCTATATCATCTATACAAGGAGAATTTGTAACAACAAGACAATCCAAAATAAGAGGAACTAATTCAAAATTATACATGGGTGAGGAAGAATTGATTTCATGAGTGTCAAGATTTTCTTCATTAACAAAATGATCAACATTCAAGTTTTTCCACATAAATTCCTCTTCTAGTCCTTGTGAAGGAAAATATGAAATAGGATAATGATATACTTGACATAACCATCAGTGTGACCCAACGTGTCTTATTATCAATGTAAAAACCCGTTGCTTGGGCAGCTACAAAAAAATCTAAAATTGGAATTTCAACACAAGAGGACTCTTTTTTATCACTGTTGTAACCTAGGTCAGCACCCTTGCCCCTCCTCTCTCATTTCCTTATGCCTTCGTCAAATTTTTCCTCTTCTCGTTGATAAAGTTAGTTTCCCATCTATTCAATGACTTGTAGTTCCTTATTGTCTTGCTTGACTTATTCTTTGCGCATAGTTTTTTGGTTTTTCTTGAAGGATAAAGAGATATCGTGATTTGGTTCAAATTACTTGTCATCTTGTTTTCCATTGATTGATCTTACAGTAAGTCAATGAAGTATGTTATATGCACCAACCATGAGAAAAAACTTAGCATTTAGAGAAGTCAATTACGGGATTTAAATATTAGAAAACAATAGGTTAACTTTCAACGGTGAAGATCCAACAAGTCACTATGATCACTTCGTGCATTTGGGATTTTCAAAAAATGTGAGGTTTAACGAAAAACACAATGTCGAAGTTTGGAAGTGTCGGAGTGGGCCCTCATTGCCATGTCACTATGGGAGTTTTTCAACTCAGCATAGGCCTAAATCGCCGAAGGGCCGAACTTCCGAAGTCCCAGAGTCATTAAAATCGATGGTTAAAGTAATCATGGTCTAATTAACAATAAATATGATATAATGACTATGGGAGAAAGTCACTTCGTGATATTTTCATGCTTCAAAATCCAAAACTCCCAAAGTTCCAGAGTTTTGGAGCCCCGAAGTGTCGTATTGGGCCCTCAATGCCACGTCACTTTGGGCCCATACTACTACGAGAGAAAGTCACTCTGGGATATTTTCATGCTTCAATATCCAAAACTCCTGAAGTTTTGGAGTGCTAGAACCCCAAAGTGTCGGAGTGGGCTCTCACTGCGACATCACTTCGGGCCCGTACTACTCCAGGAGATTTAGATTCAGAGAAAACCTAGTTCCCCAAAGCTCCAAAGTGTCGAAGTGTCAAAGCACACGACACTCATCCATCAAGACTTGTGGCACTCATCTGTGGAGACACATGGATTCCATCTGGACGTGACATGTGGCACTCATTTCTTGTCGTTTGGGTCCCATCATCCACTCATTTTTTCATGACACATGTCACTTGTCTTATGTGACACATCAGCAATCGTCACATGATATGACATCAGGACACCACATCCCTTCACAACAATGTCACTCCAGGAGTTTTCCATCGAGATCAAGCACAGTTCTTTGAAGTTCCGGAGTCCTCAAGCTTCGAAGTCCCAAAATATTTGAATGATAACAACGAATTAATCCAGTTTTAATTAGTGATAAGAACAAGCTAATCACTTCACGAGTTCGACACTCCGAGATTTATATACACTTTGCATGCAAAATCTCCCGAACTCCAAAGTGTTGAAGTGATGAGAGACTACCATATCACTCTAGGAGAAAGTCACTTCGAGAGATATTCATTCTTCACGTTCAAAAGCTCCCGAGCTCTAAGAAATTTGTGTCATCACTAAATATGGCTAGGGGGGTTCAAATATGGCAGACGAATAGAACTTTAGTAGGGTCACCCAGCTCAGAGATCACAAACTAATCGATGACTCACATTCATTGTGTAAATTAAAGGCACCCAAACATTAATATTCCAGAGGGGTCCCGCAATTGAAACCATGGTATAGCTTGAGAGGTACATGGAAGTTGGTGGTGGATTTTGGGAGTTGGAGCAGTGTGGATCCAAACCACCCTTGACAAATTCTGTAATCATGTTCTTATATCATGTCTAGGGTCCAATCCGAGAGAAGTGCGTGGCAGCAAAGCTGAGCGTCAAGCCAAATCATCAAAGGAAAGTCATGAAGAGAAGCAGAATGCTAGCATACCATGACCATTCCATCATAGAGAAAACAAGAAGAAGGGTCTCTTACAATCTATACTGAGAAGGTCGCTAATAGTCAACAGGTATAGAACAGAAGTTTCAGAATCCAGACTTTGCAACACCATAATCATGAACTCGAGAAACTATAATCTAGACTGGAGAAGGAATGTTGAAGAAGTTTCCAATACAACTAGTTATCCTCCACTCGCCTCAAACAACGTGCATGCATGCCAGTGCTCAATCCAAAACTCAATTCTATCGCTCGTAGTCTTTTTCTTCCAATCCCAGTTCATTCCAGTGCATGGATCCGTCCAGTTTCATCACTGGTGTCAGTTTTCAATTGTTCAGTTCAAGACTCTTTTTAGTTTAAAAAATAATAAGTGGTATTTTATGTGTGATAAGAACCAATCTTTTTTATTAATTCAAGTGTAAAGTATACATTGGTGTTATCCAACAATGTTTTAGTCAAGTTAGTAAGTTTTTCTACAATTGTTAATAAAGAGTTAAGTCTCAGTCCCAGATGGACGAGAGCCTCTGCAATTCTGATAAATATGTATTTTTTGTATGTTTTGAGGGTTCAATTTTTGGGGGACAGAAGATCAATACATCAACTGGTTCAACCTGTTTTTTGCGTGGATTGAATCTCTCTACCTGGTGAATATACTCTTGATGACAATGTTTTGTTTAAATCTTCATGTGTTTTTATCTTATCATGAATGCAGATTTTTATTTGTGCAAAGTACATTTCATCTTCTTCGCCTATTGTATAACTTGTCTTTATTGATATTCAACCTATGAAAACAACTAATGCTTGGTGAATATTTGTTTTTATTGGAACCTGAGGGAGTAATTGTGTTTTTGATGCATATTTAATGTCTTGAAATGATATTTTAAGTATGAAACTTATTGCATCAGATTATTCATTGACTGGTTTGTTGTTTCCCTTGTCTTTATCTCTGTTATTTCACTGGTTTTCCATTTTTGTGGCACCATCTAAAGAGAACCCTCATCTATATAATTTTTTTCCAAATTAACCATGCTCTTGATCTTGGTAAAACCAACCCTCTAACTCACCTAAACAATCAAATTGTCAAAAGAATAATCATTCCAAAACTTGAGGTTCCCTAGATTTTCGCTTTAGTAGTCAGGTGCAGACTTTAGGACCAATAGTCACAAGGAAGGTAAGGTGGAATGGAGTGGTGGGAGCATACATAGGTTTCTTTCAAAAAATAATTTTCTATATGATCTGTATCCCCCATAGTAAAGAAATTTCGAGATATATGAATTCCATCCAAATCGTTAGCATTTTCAACATTTTCACTTAAATCTAAATCAACATGTAAAGGAACATTAGAACATGATTTACATTATTCACCCAATGATATGTTTTACTGGAAAGAAAAACTAAAAATGAAATCAAATCATTGTTAGAGGGCCTATCTTCCAAAGGAAATCTATAGCAAAGATGGTTAAATATGATAACAAAATATTTAAGAGATTCATCATTATTCTTCTTCAATTATAATATCTCTGCACACAAATGATCATAACAATAACTCTCAAAAGCATGAAAAAATTCATGCATAAATTGCTCTCATGTGTGAATAGAGGCGGTAGACAATGTCTCGCACCAGCTCTTGACCTGACCTGGAAAAGTGAAAGTGAACAACCTACAAATGATATTTCTATCAGTAATATTGTGAGAACCACAAAATTTCCAAAAATTAAAAGCATGTTCAGATGCAGATATTTCACACTCGCCATCAAATCTCAGTTGCGACAATAAATGTAAAATATTTGTAGGAGGTTTGAGAGGTATATTAATAGAAAAAAACCTCCATAAAGGGATTTGGGATTGTTAGAGCAAGATTTTCCTCACCCTATGAAATCTTGCACATAGGCTCTTTTTATATTTCCCTATGTAGACTTGAAGTCCCTTTTTTGTAAATCCCAGAGCTAAAAATATAATTTTTCCACATATATGTGCCCTGCCTACTATATAACATGCGTATACATAGGTTTCACCATTACAACTCACGTACATCAAGAAATGTGCCCAAAATTGAAAAATGGTGTCAAATTTCCATGTCACGTCATGAGATCAATGATCCTTGGCATTCCATATATTGGAAACGTTCTGACTCGACCCTGTAGTTTCATTTGAAGGCTATAAATGGGATAAATCCAAGTTGTGGAAAGGGGAGAAAGAATTCAACTTTGGGAGAAAAGTTACTCTGGAGAAATTACTCACTTCACTTTGAGTCTACATCCTTTTGTCCTTTATGTTTGAACACATGGTTCATCCCCTAAGCTCTTCCCTCACTAACTGAGGACTTCATTGTCTCTCTTATATGAGCTTATCTTTGGTGGAGGATTGAAGTGGTGGAAGCACAGCTGGAAGGAACTTAGTTTCTCCATTCTGAACTGTGCCAACACGGAAGTTTGTAACTTATTCACTTTTGTTGATTATATCTTAATAGAAATACTCTTTTCTCATCCAATTAATATCTTGCAAATATTTGAATTATTATTCCATGGGCGTATTTGTTATGAATGTTGATGGATTATGTTATTGAATGTCCTAACATCATATATTATCACCATATTCTTGCGTTGTTTGGTTGTTGAGAACTAGTTGCAGGTATAATGCTTTGGGTCAAGTGCTCAATGGTGGACTTCATCGAACGTTGGACAAGGTAGGACTTTTATCTTGTCTTTCTAGCATATTTTTCTATATAGAATACTTGAGATTAGAGTTGAATTCTGCAGTTATTTTCGTATGTTGTGGTTTACCCCTAGACATAGAGAGATTTTCCTCGTAACAAAATTGGTGACCATACTAGGGATATAATCTTCTTTTGGGGGGTTTGGAGTGTTTTTCTCTTTAGCTTGCTCTCATTCATATTTATTTTCTTGTTTTATGATTGTTTGAAAGCCTCTTTTCACTATGGGTCTGAATCTTTCAATCATGTTTTTCCCTTGTACATACGTGTTGTCCTTCTAAATCATGATCAAGACAATAAATGCTAACAGGTTGGGAAATCCAATTTGTTCTTTCACATAAGTTGTAGAGGAGGTCTCCATTAAGTGGTTGACAGTGGGAGGGATCTGCATATGACTCAGATCATATTTTCATCATTGTAATATGCCTCATTAGTCTGGAATTTTGAATGGTGATTAGACACTACTATCTTAGCTTGGAGGGAAGCTCATCGAGCCCCTCTTGTATTGTTTCTAGTGGAGAAGGTAGCAGAGAGAGATAGGATATAGTTGGAGGATGAGAGTTGAGATCTGATAATTAGTCGTAGTCTGGACTCACATATTGTAATGGACATTCCACCATTAATAGAAAACAAACATGGTTTCTTATCTGTCAATTTCTTTGTAATGGATGTTTAGTTGTGAATGTCATTCATATGCGTTTATACTATAGATGCATGTTAGAAATCATCTACAGGGATATAACTATTGTCTTCTATATGTGAGTGTATTGGATTAAGTCTAGTTCTCTAGGCTAAGTGCAAGGAGTCCACGACAGACAGTCGAAACTCTGTGAGATGATGCAAGGAGTGTGTGTTTGAACTCATTTGAGCTAGAAGAGAAGATTCCATGAAGGTACACCAGGATAGTCCATGGACTTGGAGGAAATTTTCAAGGTTGTTAAATACCTTAGGAAGAAAGACTGTGTGGAAGGAAGCACAACCCAGAGTTACTGAATACTCTGTAATACTCTTCCACGAGGGCATAGAGAAAGTGCAAGTACACAAAGGAGGAACACATTCTAGAGTGTTGGAAGCATTGAGAGAACCCTAGGGTTGTTGAACACTCTGAGGAATGAAGGCTTTGGAAGAGTGCATCGACCAGGGAAAGGAGATTCCTTAAGACTTCTAGAAGGACTCAAGGAGAAGTTGTCAGAATGCTTAGCCAAGTGCAAGGAGTGCGACAAGGATACAGTAAGTTCATCTTAAAATCTCAGGAGGAAGGGCATTAAATTACCAAGAGGGCACCAGAATGTCCGCAGGAGGACACAAAAGAACTTAGAACCTTGAAGGTTTCAAGCCGAGCAAAATCTCATAAGGATCAGTGTAGAACTCTACAAGGGGTCCGGAGGAAAGGCCGAGAATAGTCTAAGTCTCAGGAAGAAATTGTGTTAAGTGTGCAAGAGCTTCGAGGACTCACCAAAGTCTCGAAGACTATAAAATCATCCATCGTCAAGAGGAGACAGTTGGCAAGAGATCAAGACATCCGAAAGTTGGAACTCTGAGAGGTTTTCCAAGAGCAAACAAAAATATTCGCGTAGTCACGAAGAGTGATTTGAATCCATACCATTGTATTTGGAAGGGACATGTGGAAGTGAGAGACTTATAAAGGTTGAAGTTCAAATATATTGGAGTCACCGATATGAAGGAGGGATAGGGACCATTGATCCTCGCATCATTTTGAGTTCATCGATTCAGATTTTGGGAACGTAGGAGCTGTTTTTAGTGGGACAAGTCGAATATCAAAGCTCAAAGAAATTTTTGTGGTTGAGCCTCGAGACATAGCCTGAGGTCATATGATAGAAAGGTTCAGGCATAGAGGATGAGTGTCACCACTAAATTTCTTTGAAGGGCCAGGAAGAGAGCCACGACGTTAAGAGGACCCACACTTTGGAGAAAAAGGGACCTGTGATAAAGTTTATTGGGTTCCAACAGGGAGTCAAGAAGTCAATTTGACTCATGTGTTTGAAACGATCCCAGACCGAGAGGTCTCATAGCCCCAGAGGGAGAGGGTCTACACCAGAGTGGAATAAGAGATATTACAGGATTGATTTATGTAGAAAGAGGAGAGAGTCTAGCTACATGAAGTAGATTCAGAGCTTGAATTCACCCGTAGAAAGTAGGTGAAGAGAGGGAGAGTGAGATACTCTGTGGAAACAGTTGCAAGGTGCGCAACAAATGGTAAACAACTAGGTAGGTTGCAGATGAGGTAAGATGGTTGTTGGAGTTCATGAGCGTGATCGAGGAGAATATTGCCCATAAAAAATCAAAGCAGAGATGGACAAGGAGCTCAGTGAAATCCGAGAAAAGATGGAGAAGCTAGAATTTAAGATGCAACAGGAAGCAAAGTTGCACTAGAGATACGAGTGGCCTTTGAAAAGGATAACTAAGTGGCCTTTTTAGAAGTTGTTGGCTAGTAGGCAGCAACAGATGTTAAAAAGGTGGTTGAGATATGTTGAAAACCTCAATGGTGAGGGAAGGAGATCTGGGAAGGGTCTCATAGGTTTCCAGGTGGGAAATGAGAAGGGATCAGTTGATCTATTAAACTTCTAGGAGGGTAGAGGAGACATCCCAAATTTCCAAGTGGGAAAGGGAGAAGAGATAATCTCAGCTGAGAGTTCACGTTATTAGGGGGTGTTGACAAATGGAGAGGAGGAGGAAGAAAGGCCTAATCAATATGAATATTAATGCAGAGCTACAAGCCACATGAATGAAGATGATGATAATTTGAAAACTTTTCTCACAAAGGAGAAGGATCAGAGTAACATTCTGGTCATTGGAGGAGTCGAGATATTCCTACCAAGCAACCGAGGAGAGACTAGCACAGGGTTTGCAAATGCACCAGAAGGAAAATGAGATGAGATTATCATGGAGGAGAAGGAGCATATATTGAATTCTGCCCCAACAAAAGAGGAACATCGAGTTGAGTTAAAGGCACTGGAGGATTGGTTGGAAAGTCTGGAACCAGAAGGTGGATTCCACAAGATAGACATGCCAGAGGATACATGCTAGCATGAGTTGTAGCTGGAGGAGGCTTGAATGGGACCAGTCGAAGAATAGATAGGGGTTAGTCCGTCAAGGGAGGTAGTTGAAAAATAGTTCAGTGATGAGACTGTGGAATCAGAGTCTGCAACAGAGTGGCCAGTCAACATCCCAAGGTATGAAAGTTGCATGAAAGAGTATAATGATACATCCATAAAGCAACATGAAGAGTTGCATTTGAGAAGACTTCATAAGAGGAACCAGCTAATGAAGAATTTGGAAGAAGATGTAGAGGAGACAAGGAGGCTGATGTTGAGGTCAATAGAAGAAGTCCTCAACAAGGAGTAGCTGGACAGCGGAACACCTGCATGAGAAGCAGGGAAGATGCATAAGCAGTGGGAGAAGCGACGTGGAGGAGAAGAAGGAAAACTCCAAGAGAAATTTTGGGATCTAGGAATATTTCAATAGAGTTGGGAAGTTCATGAGAAAGAGCTGATCAATTTTTGTAGCCGTAGAGTATGATGCAGGAGCATTGCTCCACCTCAACACGTGCTAGTTGATTAGCGTGAGTGGTGTGCATTCAAGGAATGGAGAGGCTCTGTCGTCTCATTTTTTCTTCGAAATCTAAATCATGATCAAGGAAATAAATTCCAATAGGTTGGTAGAGCCAAGTTGTACCTTCACACAAGATATAGAGGAGGTCTCCATTAAGTGGTTGACAGTAGGAGGGATCTACATCTAATTTGGATCAAATTTCCATCATTGTAATCTACCTCATTAGTCAGGTGTTTTGAATGGTGATTAGACACCACTAGCTTAGCTTGAAGGGAATCTTATCGAGTCCCTCTTGTACAAAATCTTGTATTTTTTCCAGTAGAGAAGGTAGCAGAGATAGATAGGAGATAGTTGGAGGAAGAGATTTGAGAGTTGAGACGCAGTCATAGTCTAGACTCACATATTGTAATGGAAATTCCACCATTAATATAAAAATAACATGGTTTCTTGTTTGTCAATTTTTGTGTAATGGATGTTTAGTTTTGAATGTCATTCGTATGCGTTTATACTGTAGATTTATGTTATACATCATCTACAAGGATATAACTATAGTCTTCTATCTGTGAGTGTGTTGGATTAAGTCTGGTTCTCTAGGATAAGTGAAAGGAGTGTGCGAAAGAGAGTTGAAACTCTGTGAGTTGATGCAAGGAGTGTGTATTTGAACTCATTCAAGTCAGAAGAGAAGCTACTAATACGGAACACCATGATAATCCATAGACTCAGAGGGAATTTTCGAGTTTGTTGAATACCTTGGGATGAAAGACTGTGTGGAAGGAATCATAGTGCAGATTTATTGAATACTCTGTAATACTCTGCCAGGAGGGCATGGAGCAAGTTTGAGTGCGCACAGGAGAAACATATTTTGGAGTGCTGGAAGTGTTGAGAGAACCCCAGGGTTGCTGAACACTCTGAGGAAGGAAGGATTTGCAAGAGTGCATCGACCAAGGAAAGGATATTCCTTAATACTTTTGCAAGGGATCAGGGATAAGCTGCCGAAACTCTTAGTCGAGCGTAAGGAGTGCGCCAAGGAAAAAATAAGTTCATCTTACAGGCTATGGAGGAAGGGATTTAAGTTTCCAGGAGGGCACCAGAAATTCCATAGGAGGACACCGAAGAACTAAGAACCTTGAAGGTTTGAGGCCGAGCAAAATCATAGAAGGACCAGTACAGAACTCTACAAGGGGTGTAGAGGAAAGGCCGAGAAAAGTCCAAGTCTCGGGCATAAGTTGTGCTAAGTGTGCAAGAGAGTCGAGCACTCACCAAAGTCCCAAAGACCATAAAATCATCCATCATCAGGAGGAGACAGATGACAATAGATTAGGAGATCTCGGAGTTGGAACTCTAGGAGGTTTTCCAAGAGAAAACAAAAATCTTCGTGAAGTCACGAAGAGAGGTTTGAATCAACACCATTGGATATGGAAGGGGTGCGTACAAGTGATCCGCACCTTTTGAAGGAGTATTACTCCGAGAAATATTAGAGGAGGATAGAGAGAGTCTCCTAAAGGCCAGATTATGAATAGATCCCAACCATCGATCTGAAGGAGGGATGGGAACCGTTGTTTTGATTTCATAGATTCAGATTTCAAGAACATAGGAGTTGGTTGTCATGGGACAAGCTGAAGACCAAAGCCCAAATTTATTTATGTGGTTGAGCCATGGGACACATCCTGAGTTTGCATGATAGAAATGGCCTGGCACGAAGGATGAGTGCCACCTCTAACTTTCTTCGAAGGGCCAATAAGAGAGTCGCGGGGTTAAGAGAACCTGCACTTTGGAGAAAGAGGGACATGTGATAAAGTTTATCGTGTTCCAGCAGGGAGTTGAAGAGTTAATTCAACTCAAGTGTTTGAAACGATCCTAGACTAGGAGGTCACGCATCCCTAGAGGGGGAAGGTTGGTACCACCTGTGATTCTACAAGGATGAGTATTGAACTAAGTCATCAAGATACTGGGAGTTCTTTGAATCCCATACCTACTATAGTTAATGACACCCCTTCGACTCTTGCAACCACAATGGTTCTAGTGTCAAAGGAACCTATCATGATTATTTCCTTACCTATAGTGAATACTCAACCTATTACCACGAACCCATTTCGGTCTCTTGGTCACTCACTAGGCTATAATGTTCAGACTATCCCGATGGCCTCTAGTCCTTTTTTCCTATGGTATGCCAAATTTTACTTTGCATTTTTCAAACTCCATCCTAGCTATTAGTCCCAATGCTAGCATTGGAATTGGGGGTATGA